>OX451738.1:379957227-380223514 GCA_948472305.1 Vicia faba
TGAGCAAGTTAAGGATCTCAATAGGCATGTGTTGAGTAAAATGAGAGGGCAAATTTTGGAGTACAACACCAGTAATATTGTGGTTAGGGCCTTCGATGGTTCCAAGAGAATGGTGCACAGGGAGGTGGACATCCCTATCAAAGTTGGTACTCATGCGTTTGACTCCACTTTCTACGTGATGGACATCCACCCATCTTACTCCTGTTTATTGGGTCGCCCTTGGATCCATGGGGCCGGTGTTGTTACTTCTAATATGCACCAAATGTTAAAGTACCCGATTAACAGAAAGATTATTACGGTCCATGGTGAGGAAGAATACATGGTGAGCCACCTGAACTCTTTCAGGTATGTTAAAATGGACGGCGAATTCATTGAGACCCCCTGTCAGAACTTTGAGGAAGTTCCACAGACAGTTTCTGCAACCAAGATTTTTACCAATGTCCCAGAGATTACCAGACCTCCGTTGAAGATGGCTTATCTGAAGGCTACCAAAGCAGTAGTTGAAGAAGGTGGGTGTATCGTTTGGGGCCAACTTTCGGATATTCCCTACAAATCTGACAAGTTTTGTTTGGGTTTTACTTTGGAGGCCCAAAGAGCTGTTCGTCGTGCTCGCGCCAGGGGACCACCACTACGCATCAGCAACCGTGGAGTCAATGCATTGGAGGATAGTGATAGCGACTATGACATGGACAAGTGGATCTTCCCAACTATCAGCGGTGGACTCAACAATTGGGAGACCAAGGATTTTGTTCCTATTACTTTTATTCAAGAGTGATTGTCTTTTAGTTTTGGATATGTAATATTTAAATAATTGAAACTCTAAAACATTGTGTCTTACCCGAGGCACAGTGGTCTATCTGTGAGGGTTATTACTTCATCTTCATATGTCATTAATAAATCATTGGACGTTTTGCATGCAAATTTTACGCTCCTTCTTTTTTTCTTTTCTACTTTTTACTTTATCAAAAATAGATATGCTCTTACACACACTCACATATCAAAATGCAGACCCACATCCACTCTGGATCCCATTGATAACGGTTCTGCTATTGCCAATTATGACTTTGAAAATCCGATCTACCAAGTCGAGGACGAAGGTGAGGAAGATTGTGAAGTACCAGGGGAACTTACCAAATTGTTACAATAGGAAGAAAGGGCAATACAACCCCATGAAGAGCCAGTTGAGATAGTAAACTTGGGTACTGAAGAGGATAAGAAGGAAGTCAAGATATGTGCCAATCTGGAGCATAATGTTAAGGAGCGGTTAATTCAGATGCTACATGACTATGTTGAGGTATTTGCCTGATGTTGTACCCCAAATTTTACCCTCTTTATTTTCATTATTACATACACGCATATAATTGGTTTTATAGTTATGGAATCAAGGTATATTTAGAAAGCTTCATCAGGTTATAAGTGACGTTTATTTCGCTAATGGATGTTCTCAGAGTATTTTCCATGCTGAAGATCGATTCGCTTTTTCGCAACGAGTCGGGGTTCAAAGATTCACAAGTCTAACCCGACGCGTCATATTCAGGTGTTCTTTCGCCAAGATATCCATGATAACATATTCTCAAATTCAGGTTCGAATCGAGATCCAATTCTTTAAAGAAGGTATCTGAATGTGCGATTTTTTCTCGAAGAATTCACCTGAGTCTTTAGTCGATTATCTTCCTTCTCGAAGGATTCCCAACCATAGGCCAAGGCTTGCATGTATAACACAATAAACCCCCTTGGAATATTCGTATCGGCCAATCCCCCATGGAGTTACCCTGTTGTACCCCAAAATTTTCCCTCTCATTTATCAATTATTTTTTTTCACAAGATCTCCTTGGGTTCAAGACTACACAAGGATTGATCAGCTCAAGACACCTCCTTAAGCACTGATGACTGAAATTAGGGTTTGAGATTGCACAAGGATAATTGAAATTTTAATGCCTCATATGAATTTAATGGATCAATATGGACCCCAAGATTGCTCATGTCAAGTTTCAAGTCTTGGATCACATTTTTGCTTAGTCAATTGACCAGTTGACCTAAAAAACAACTGTATTGGGGAAAAAGTCAACTGTGGCCAATTTACAGTCAAACTTCATAATTTTTTATCCATATCAACATTGTGAACTCATATATGTCATTTTATAAAGTTTAGACCACAATTCCTCAAGAAATTTGATCAGATCATCAAAAGGGCAAAATGGTAAAAATTAGGATTTTGACTAAGAAAGGGCAATTTCTGATTTTTGACCTAACAAATGGTTAATTGGTTTGAGGCATGATCTCAAGAGTTCAATTACATCATTTTTACCTAATGGAATGACTCAAAACATTGTTCAAGATCAATTGATTGATAATTGATTTTCAGTCAACTGATCAAAAGTTAACTGTATATTGAAAAGTCAAACTTTGAATTTTTGGTCAAAATCAAGTGTCAAAGATCACAATTCATCAAAACATGTCAAAATATGAAACTTGTTCATCAAGAAATCAAAAATTTAAGATTTCATTTTGAAAAGTCAAAGTTTCCAAACTTAGAATTTTTTTCTAAGTGTTGAAAACTTCATTTTTTTCACAACTTTGAGCCATTTTTCACCATGATGCAAGATGATTCAAAAGAAACTTTCAACATGAAAGTTGTAGATCTCCATGAGATATAAAACTTTTCTTTACATAACTTCTCCTATAAATTCTTAGATCTCAAGTTATTAATCTATGAAGTCATTGTCATGAAACTAAACACTTAGTGAAAATTTTGCCCTAGTTTAGGCAGGATTTTGACCTAACTTCATGGCAATTTTTCACATAGTTACAAGGGTAATTTTCAAAAGTGATTCAAAGAGGGGTTATAGATCACATTACAAGCTTTCCAAAATGTCCAAGAACACCTTGAGATCATCCTTGAGCATGGAGAATCGAAGAGAGGAAGTTAGGATTTCAAACTGAAATTATAGGTCATTTTTTATGAACAAGAATTCAAATCTCAAGCCTATGCTGCACAATCTTGCTTTGGAAGCCTCTAAACCCCAAGATCTCTCCCTAATCATAAGATTACACTTGCTTTTAAGCTATTATCCATCTAAATCAAGCTTTATCCAAAGTAATTTTCCATTTATGGAACAAAGTTACCATTGCTATTTTGATAAAGCATTACTTTTGCAAATGTCAACTCTCCTCGAGATCCTAACTTGTTGCCTCTGTCCACACTTAAGATAAATGGTCAGAAGCAAACATATATAAAGTTCCTAACCACTCTACATGCTTGTACTTTCTACCTTGAAACTACATTTCTCACTTTTCTTCAAAATCAAGCAACTTAGCTATAACCCTAGAACTCAGAAATCCTTTGTGCAAAACCTCTCCAACCTTTTGCTTATAGATACATAAGTCATTTGCAAGAAAAAACACGCATACACAAGCCCTAAAGCACACAAGAACTCATAACGGAATCAAAGATCACCATTGTTGCACATTCTGACCAAAAACTTAAAACTCACATCTCCCTCGTGCGTTTTCAAGCTTTTTGGTTCCTAAAGCTTCTAAACATCAAATACAACTCATCCATGTCCTTGTTACACAACTGTAACTCCATTTCCATCTTCCTCCATAGCCAAAAACAGAGCACTGCACATTGACTTCTCCAAGCCATTTCAGCCACTCTCAGCTCAAGCTAACCATTGCATTAGCTTCCTAAGAACTTGAGGAAGCTAACCTGATCATTGCAGCACCTTGAATCAAGCTCATTTGCATTTCACGATTTCCCGTTTTGAGGTATTTTTCTTGAACTTCTATCTTATTACTTAGGCATTGTTAGGCTTGCATTTGTGAAGATAAAATGTAGACATTATTGCCCTGAAGTTGTACATGTCCATAGATTTTATTTATATTGATTGAGCTAGGAGAATTTTAGGATTGAACCTCTGAAATAATTAGGTCAGAATTTGGTAATTTCAAAAATTCTCATCCATCTTTGATTTATAGTTTATGATATTTATATGGTTGGATTCGTATGAAAAATGGAGCAACTTTCATGTTTGTATTTTCCATTTTTGTTGAGAAATGAATGAGATACAAGTGGTCTGGTTGGAGGTTGAAGATGAAGTGTATTCATGACTCATTTTGTATTATATATTTATAATTTCATTTAAATTAACGGATGTATAGCCACCCCAGTGGTAAGGCAGCGCACTGGTAACCAAGAGGGCGTGGGTTCAACACCCAGCGTGCTGCCTTTTGCATTTTTTCACTTTTTTTGACATTTTTTGATACAGGAAGCACTTGGGCCTTCCCCCTTGGGCTTTGTATTTTTTACTCAATCTGACCCCCATGTTTGCTCATATCACACAACCCATATATCTTTTTTTTTATTTTTTATTTTCTGATTTTCAAACAAAAACATCATTTGGGCCAGATTAAAAAAAATGTTTTTTCTAACAAACCTCCAAAATTCAATTTTAACCTCCATGACTTTATTATTTTTATTTTATTTTTATTTCATCTTTTATTATTATTATTATTAATATTATCATTATTATTATTATTATTATTATTTTCACTAACAAAAACCCAAAAATATTTATATATTATTATTTATATTTATTTAGCTTATTTTCTTCATAAAAACTAAAAGAACAAAAAACATTTTTTTTCATTTAATAAATTAATTTCTTTTTTTATTCAATAAATATTTAGACTAGGATTTAACTATTATATTATTTTCTTGTGAGTAAAATTAATTTAGAACTTAGGTTTATCTTAATTAATTAATTCTCATTTGTATTTTCATTAAGATAAAAAACTTTCATAGAAAAACCCTAAAAATACTTTTTTTAACTTAATCTTAATTTTCTTATTTTTAGTTAATTATTTTATTTTAGTTAACTAGGTCAAAAAACCTTTTTTCATGAAAATCAAACAAAAATCACATTTCCTTTTGCATTTACATTCTTGCATTTTTACTTATTCATTTTTGTACATTTATTCAAATTCAATATGGTTGTAATAATTACTTAGATTTAATTTTATTGCAATTCCCCATTTGTAATTTGTACACCCCCTCCCCTAATGATGTAATAGCATAGTAATTTTAATTTCTGCAATTTAATACTTTATATACAAATGCTAGTAATTAAGGTTTTGTATGGAAAGATTAAAACCAACAAGTAGTAAACCCTAATCAAGACAAATCAAGCATGTAAACCAACACACTTACACACAAACACCCTTAGGATAAATCCACTTGGTTGCCTTACAAAAATAGCCATATTATGCATGTGAGGTATCTTAGCAAAAATAAGCAAAATACAAGATCATAGTCCCTCGATGACGCTATCAAAGTTGCCTCTAAAAAATGATTTTAGTTCCTAAAGAAAATGCTAAGATATCTTACAATATTGCTAATCATGGCTATACGATGACCTTTGCCCGTCCCTTTTACATCCAAAGATAGAGTTACTTACCAAATCAATTGTAAGATAACAATGTCAAAGGAAATAGGAGATGAACATGAAAGACTCTTGAGTAGGTAGAATACTCCTAGTTGCTTGCTCAATTTCAAAACAAAAACATCCTTGCTATTTTTAAAACAAACACCAACACTTTCAAAAGCATCTTTCAAACTTGAAAACATTTTCAAAAGATCAACACTTTGTATACATTCTTACGAACGAGAATCATCAAAAAGTTTGCCTAAACGATGGCGTCTTTTCAAAATACTTTCAAAAACCACACAAATCACATTTTCAAACAAAAGCAAGTGATCTAGCAAGTAACTAAGAGCCCACGGAAAACCATGGATGAAAAGGGTGCTATGATACGGTGGCAGAACCGACTGTTATACTGGTTTGCATTTTATATTCGCAAATATCGCGGTAAGCAAGAGTCGCCACCGACTTTTATTTCACCCAACTAAGGAAAAGGAAAAAGAACAGAAAAAACCTTTTTTTCGAGATGTTTCTGAGTACGGGGGGTAGATTATAGAAAGGGAAGGTGTTAGCACCCTTTCTATCCGTGGTTTTCCACAGGCTCTTAGGTACTTGCTCATTTTTAAAATTGCTTGTGTGTTTGTTTTGAAAAGTTTTGTCTACTTCATGATAACCCTTGTATCTGTCCTCCAGAGTGTGACGAAGTTGTTTTGAAAACTGTTTTGAAAAGTGTTTGCATGGAATTTGTTTTTTTGAGCAAGTACTTAAGAGTTTTCTACCTACTCAAAAAAAGTCTGTTCGTTTTTCTTTAGACAGAGCTATCCTACTATTAAGGAGTAGGTAGCTCCGTCGTTAGAATTTTAAGCGACATTCGAAAGGGACGAAATGGTCACTGAAGGCAACAAGTAAGGATACCTTAGCATTTCGAAGGGACTATCATCATTAGATCATTTCTCGTAGGTAACTCGAGAGACTATGATCTTTATGACGACTTTGAATTACGGGTCATTGCTAAGATATCCCTACGTTTAAGGGACACAACCATTATTTCTGAGGCAACCAAGTGAGGCAAAACCCTAGGATTGAGCATGTGCAAGTGTGCTTTTTCAGTTAATTATCTTTGCACAATTAGGGTTATCTAACTTTTTAATTCTTGGTTTATATTTCGCATACAATCCTAATGTTCATACATCTAACAGTTTAATAGTTGTGGAAATTAAAAGCGGAAAAGAAAATCTACGCTATTACAAGGCTTTTGGACAGATACACAAATATTTGACTGAAAATAAAGATGCGAAAATTCGAAATCCTAATTATTCTATTACAAACTCAAAGCAGATACAACAATTTGAATTAAAAAAAAAGTAAAGGCGCGTGCAACGAATTAAACACGAGAATAAAGTCTAAGTCCTAAAAAATATAATTAATTAAAGAGAATATATTTTTTTGTATTTTATTATTAAGAAAAATATTTGAAATCTTAAACTAAATCTAATTAATTAAAGAAAAACATTTTTTGGTATTTTATTGAGAAAATTAAATATTTGTGAATTAAACCTAATTTGTCTAATTAATTTTAATTATGAAAACAATCAAGTCAATATCATTAAATTAATTAATTTCCCCAAAAAATTAATTTTTAATAAAAAAAACCTAATTCTACATTTTTGTGATTTTATATTAATAATAAAAAAAACAATGATTTTTTTTATGTTGTAAAATGATTAAATAAATAAAACAAATAAAATAATAAGTAATAAAAAAAGAAAATAAAACCCGGCCTGATGTTGTTAGCACTCCAGGGGGTGTATGGCTGAATTGCTGAAGCCCAGAGGGATAGGCCCAATTGCCTTGTGCATAATCCAGTGTAGCTTTCTTCTGATGGTTCATGGTGTGCCTTCAATCCTGTGGCGCTGGATCTACAAGATGATGGATCCCAAGGATGAGATCTTGGGCGTATGGTGGACGCTGGGCATTGAGGCACGCTGGATCTGGAAAGTATATTCAAGAAAAATGCAAAAGCAACATGCCTGGGATCGAACCCGGGACGTTTGCTTCAAACCCTTCGTCCTTAACTATCTGTGCTGGCTATTCATTTGTATACATAATCAAATAAAAATAATATAAGCAAAACAAACACGTGATGTCCAGAAAACGCGCCAAGATTCAAATTGCCCAACGGGAGCTTGCCACAAAGCGTTCTTCTTCCTCAGTACTTTCGTTTTAGATGCTGGACTTTTACCTACGGTTCCATGCCTGTAACTAGAACCTGTTCATCTCAAAAAACTTAAACAGACAAGATAAATAAAATCTAAGTATGCTAATCAACCAGGCTTGATCTCGTGAGCATGATGGTGCCCATATTTACCCCTAATTTTACCTGTATAATAAAACCCTAAAATTCAACCTTAAACCTTAATAATGGCAATTGTCCCTGTGTGCATCAAAACTTACAATTAATCATGCTAACACGTTCCAAATGACAATACAAACATGAATGTATGCTTGAAAAACATTAACTACGCGCAAATAATCAAAACCAAAATCAAGAAATATAGCAATCAATGAGAGATGTGGAGGCTGATTCTGGGCGTCTTAATGCGTGCAAATGGTTGGAAAAGTTTCTGAAGGTGTCCAGGAACGTATTGCAAATCTTAAATCTTTTTGAGGATGGCTGTAGTATGGAATCCGATTTGAGATTTTTTGACAAAAATTGCAACTTCTCCTTGCCGTTTCACACGATCAATCTCCCTCCTCGTGCCTTGGAATTGTTATGTATATTTATTTGACTGTATTAGGTTAACAAAAAACACGCATATCTTTGCCAATTATCAATATTTGATTTGATTTGATTCTATCCTTGAATTATTCCTTTCTATATCAAGCCAAATCATACAATTTTTATCCCAATCAACCTTGGCATGATCTGATTTTGTTTGACAACATATTTGCATTGTAATTCCATTCAAAATCAGATCAAAAACAAATCTTCCATATTTTATATCATTTATTTGATTTAATTTGACTTTTAAATGATTAAAATCAAAATAAATTAATTAAATAAAGTCAATAATATATGAGAGAGTGTTTGGGTCGTGGTCATTTCTAGAAGTAAGATGCAAGCATAAAAAGTTAGGCCCATTTGACAAAAAATGCAATTTTGGGTATTGTTGACTTTTGACAATTTTCCAAAAATGGCCAACTTTGACAATGCATATATCCTTCAATTTTGACCCCAAGAAGGTGTTCTTAGACTTTTTAGAAAGCTTAGGATGTCCCCTATTCAACCATTTTGGTTTCATATCAATTGGATCCTCCATGTTCATGTAAGAAGCTTTGACCCAAAAGGTGTTTTTGTTGACTTTTTGGAATGACCTATAATGTCTGAATTCATATCTTTTCATGAGTGCATTTTTTAAGCTTGAGGGATGAAGATGAGTTGTAGGGAATTGAATTCTATTCAAAATGAGCCTTGTATGAGAAATTTCTAATAAAGTATGAGAACGTTATGCTTGGTCAAAGTTTGGTTGACTTTTCCTCAAAAACCCTAATTTAGCAACTTTTGAGTTTTGATGAATTAGGAGCATTCCTTGGGGAATCATGATCAAACCTTGATCAAATGATGGATATCACTTAAAGATGTTGATGTTGACCAAAAATCTTGAAGTTTGACTGTATGTGGGCCACAATTGACTTTTGACCTAATATAGTTGATTTTCAAGCATCTGAGTAGTTGACTGGGCAAACTTCTTGTGTAAGGCATGAAACTTGACATGGATGGTATTGAGAACATATTATGACTATGTAGAACATATGAGGCCTTTGGATCTCACCCATCTTGATGAAAATGGAAATCCTAGTTAGAGGTTCATTGCTTTAGGAGAGAGTTTATCTGGTCAAATCTTGGGCATCCTTGAGCAAGTTGAGGATCCCAATGAACATATGTTGAGTAAAATGAGAGGGAAAATTTTAGGGTGCAACAGCTGCCCCTGTTCAATCTTATTAAACCTGAGGATGTAGATTGGCTGGTCTGCCTTTCGTGATCTGAAGGTGGAAGATGATTGAATGCTAAAGTGCCCATAAATTTGCACTCGCATGAAGTAACACTGATTGGTGATATTGGGAATGGGATTATAGATTCTATTTGGAAGTCGACAGAGAATCATTGGAGATGGGATTAAAGATGCCATCCAGAAAATATATAGGTTACATAAGAGATTCTTTTGCGAGAATTCTTGTACCTGCTGTTAAGGAGGACTTCGTCGGGGAATTTTGATTTATGTCCTGGAAAATAGAGTATAGGAGCTTCGGTTGTCCATTACTCTACTGGGGAGTTAACTCCTGATTGAGGAGGTGGGGACTAAGCTGCATATCCGGTTAGGGTCCAGGCTACACCATGACTTACTGGGGAAATGCGAGATCGATCATATCTGGTCGGGTCCATGTCTTGCAGTATTGTAAACTTTTGTCTGGAGATAAGAGAGAAGGAACCTAGATAGTAGGGTTACTTTGAAATGAAAGTCTGAATAGTAGGGCTATGAGAAGGAACCTAGATAGTAGGGTTACCTCGGGATGAGAGCTTGGATAGTAGGGCTATGAGAAGGAACCTGGATAGTAGGGTTACTTCGAGATGAGAGCCTGGATAGTAGGGCTATGAGAAGGAACCTGGATAATAGGGTTACTTCGGGATGAGAGTCTGGATTGTAGGGCTATGAGAAGGAACCTGGATAGTAAGGTTACTTTGGAATGAGAGCCTAGATAGTAGGGCTATGAGAAGGAACCTGAATAGTAGGGTTACTTCGGGATGAGAGCCTGGATAGTAGGGCTATGAGAAGGAACCTGGATAGTAGGGTTACTTCGGGATGAGAGCCTGGATAGTAGGGTTACTTCGGGATGAGAGCCTGGATAGTAGGGCTATGAGAAGGAACCTGGATAATAGGGTTACTTCAGGATGAGAGCCTGGATAGTAGGGTAATGAGAAGGAACCTGGATAGTAGGGTTACTTTGGGATGAGAGC
Source organism: Vicia faba (assembly GCA_948472305.1). Classification (NCBI taxonomy): domain Eukaryota; kingdom Viridiplantae; phylum Streptophyta; class Magnoliopsida; order Fabales; family Fabaceae; genus Vicia; species Vicia faba. The sequence goes on from OX451738.1 coordinate 379,967,665, forward strand.
CTGGATAGTAGGGCTATAAGAAGGAACCTGGATAGTAGGGTTATTTCGGGATGAGAGCCTGAATAGTAGGTCTATGAGAAGGAACCTGGATAGTAGGGTTACTTAGGGATGAGATCCTGGATAGTAGGGCTATGAGAAGGAACCTGGATAATAGGGTTACTTCGGGATGAGAGCCTGGATAGTAGGGCTATAAGAAGGAACCTGGATAGTAGGGTTACTTCGGGATGAGAGCGTGGATAGTAGGGCTATGAAAAGGAACCTTGATAGTAGGGTTACTTCGGGATGAGAGCCTGGATAGTAGGGCTATGAGAAGGAACCTTGATAGTAGGGTTACTTCGGGATAAGAGCCGGAATAGTAAGGCTATGAGAAGGAACCTGGATAGTAGGGTTACTTCGGGATGAGAGCCTGAATAGTAGGGCTATGAGAAGGAACCTGGATAGTAGGGTTACTTCGGGATGAGAGTCTGGATAGTAGGGCTATGAGAAGGAACCTGGATAGTCGGGTTACTTTGGGATGAGAGCCTGGATAGTAGGGCTATGAGAAGGAACCTGGATAGTAGGGTTACTTAGGGATGAGAGCCTGGATAGTAGGGCTATGAGAAGGAACCTGGATAGTAGGGTTACTTCGGGATGAGAGCCTGGATAGTAGGGCTATGAGAAGGAACCTGGATAATAGGGTTACTTCGGGATGAGAGCCTGGATAGTAGGGCTATGAAAAGGAGCCTGGATAGTAAGGCTGATTCATTTGATCATGTAGATTAGTTGACCCGTTTGGTTTCGGGAACTGATTTTCCATTAATTGTCTACGGATGTGACATGAATAACTGCTGGAATTTGTTGGTGATAATTGTCTTTCCTGAAAAGATAACAGGGTTAATTATATGCGATGCATGAAATGCATTGTGAGATGATGTTCTCAAAATAAATGAGATTATGCTATATGTGATATGTATGCGCATGTCATGATGTATGAGCATGAGATGCTATTGTGATACATCCGAGTCTGGGAAAATAAATCCCTGACTGCTGCTGGAGAGTATAGCATTCCTGACTGTTGTAGAGAACTGTGGTTCTTTTACTTCCGCTGGGGATGGTAAATGGAGATGACTATGCTAGAGATTTATTCCTTGTTGTTTGTGAATATTCTGCCTGGGAGAGAATCTTGTTTGGGAATAGCTCTGCGGGGGAATAATTTTGTTGGAGGATGTACTTCCGTAGCTTGAGGGATAAACTCTGTCAGGGATTGAGTTTCTGTATTAAGAGAAATAGGCCCTGCTTGGGAGACAAATTTTATGACCCGCTTGCGATTATTAAATTTGGCTAGGGAATATAGGTGTCAGATTTCTGAAAGACCCTGGCTGCGAAGATTACTTCCTGTTTTGGGAAAGCTGATGTCAAAGCTTTGGTTGCTTTTGCTCTGTGGGGAGTGTAGATGTCACGAGGTCGTACGTACTGATGATTGTATTTCAAAGCTGTCTCTGCCCTGGTACCTGTTGGACAGAGTAACTGTCTGGTCTGGACATTTTTTTGTTTTTGCCCCTGTTTCTTAAGTTACGAGCAACTGTCTTTCCGTTTCTTATGTAAATATTTATGAACAATGCATATGTCAAGAATAAACAATTGGACGTTCTTGCAAAACAAAACAGAAAAATAAAAAACACATAGTTTTGTTTTTTGTAAAAATGATTTGTATTGATTTTTGAAGTTGGCCTATAATAGGCGTTTTTTGTACAAGGAGACTGACGCTCTAGTAAGAGAACACCGCCGAAAAATGGAAATTTATACAATATTATGTAAAAAGAAAACAACTATGTACAACAATCCCATTGAGTTCCAATTCTGCTATTGGCGCTCTGTCTTCGAGCGTCTCATCACTTTGCTGCTTGTTCGAAGCTGATTAGATTGATTGGTGCCGTTCGAGCTTGACAGTTGATACTGAGGTCTGATCGCAAGGTGATCCAATGGGACATAATGATACACTTTACATCCCTAACTTTTGCCTGGACTGCCCTTTCGGGTTTTCAGTCCACAGTGATACCCTTTTTTGCCCAAGCCACCTTTTCAGGTTTTCGACTTGCCGGGTGTACAAATTTTTTCGTTTTTGTTGTACCCCAAAATTTGCCCTCCCTTTTTCACAAGAACATTACAATCCCAGGGTTTTCTCGGATTTTTAAGATTAGCTCAAGAATCGATCAAACAGACTTTTCTTTAGCAGACAATCCAGAATTAGGGTTTTCTCTCGCATTTCTCAGAAGAAATTGAATCCTCAGAAATTCAGTTAACTGTTACATTGTTTTCACGCTTGTTCAAGTTTACTGGTTGTTTCTCAAAACCTAATTATCTGGGATAAGAGCTGAGACTTTTGTTTGGAACATTAAGGCATCTGCTTGTTAGTGGAGTGAAATGTTTGCCAGTTAATGGAAATGCTTGTTTGTTTAGAATGCACAACGCGTATGTTGATTGGAATACTGATGCAAAGAGATTGCAAAGTTTTTATGGATTACTTGTATTTTAAGTCATCTGTATTAGAAATGGTGGAATGTAATTTCAGTCATTGTTTAATCAGGAATCTTAAATAAAAGTGAAGAGGCAAAGGGAAAGATTGGAAGATATTTGACAGTAGAAATTTCTTTTGGATAAAGACTTTTTATTCATTTCAAATGTTGTTACAAAATTTATTTGAATATTGTAAATTTACAACTTACAGTATTTACAATAATAATGGTTTACAACAAATGAAAAAATCTATCTATTTCTAAGCCTAATATCCTAAGCTTCAAGTGCTCCCATGCTCAAGATCTTTGGCTTCTACTGCTTCCTCTATCATCCAATTGGTACTTACCTGCAAAAGACAGAGAAAAAGAAATTAGTATAAGAATTTTCAAGCAGAAAAGGAAAAAAGAAAATCATCACTAAAGTTTGCCGGCCAGAATCAAAATGTTATTTGTTCATCATGTTTTATTTTCCTCTTTGCAAATCACAAGAAGATTACTCTTCTTGGTTCACAAAGAGAAAAGTAAAAACAAATAATAAAATGCAAGCATGTCAAACTAGATGCAAAAACTTGGTTTAAATGCAAAAACATAAGGCATTGTAAAGGCAAACCAAGGCGCCAAATTCCAAACTGAATACCAAAATGCAGTAATGCAAAACTGTCAAACATAGGCATTATAAAGGCAAACCAAGGCGCCAAGATTCAAAACTGTCAAGGCAAAGTACACAATGCAGAAAATATGCAATCAAAAGTACACAATGCAGAAAATATGCAATCAAAAGTACACAATGCAGAGGAAAACCAAATTACAAGCCAAAGAGGCTTGTAATAGCCATCATCATTTTCCAGCCTAGACAAACTTTTCAGAACAAATAATATAATAAGCAAAAAAGTGCTTATGAGAGAGAGAGAAAAAGAGAGGACCTTTAGTGAGAAGTTTTGCAGTTTGGCTAAGGCTGACATAAGTTAACAGAAACAAAAAGAGATATAAAAAAAACTGCATAACAGTCCAGGGGGAGGAGAACCTGCATAAGCCTAAGCATAAACTCAACAAGCCAAACTACTGCAACTGGCCAAACCTGTTTTGCTAAAATCAACAAAACACACAGCCTGTAACCAAACTGTGAAGCCACAAAAAACACACAGCCTGTCACAAAACTACAAACTCAAGCCAGCTCAAAACCTGCATAGTTCAAGCTTGCCCAAACTGTTAACCCAAACTGCAGGTCAAACAAAACAAGCTCACAAACTGCAACTTGCCCAAACATCATCAAAAACAAACCACAAACTGTAATCAACTGGCCCAAAACAATCTGCAAACAACAAACTGCAAGCCTGTTTTAGAAAAATGCTCAAACACAAACCTGCATAAACTGCTATCAAAACACATAAACTACCCAAACCAAAGCAACCTGCAAACAGTTCAAACTATAAACTCACAACAACAAACAAGCTTGCCCAAAACCTGTCAAACCAAACTATGAAACACACAGCTTATAACCAAACTCAGCAAGCCAACCAAGCTTCAACAAGAAGCTAAATAACAAGTTTCAAATCTAAGATCATCATCAACATCAAAAAGAAGAGAATTTCAGAAGCTAACCAACAAGTTTCAGAAACACATTCATCATCAACCTCAAAACAAAGAGAAATGAAGAGGTTCAGAGGTAATAAAGCTAACCAACAAAAGTTTCAAAAACACCTTCATCATCAACATCAAAACAAAGAGAGAGGAAGAGAAAATCAAGCAAAACTAGTTTTCAAAATCAAATCATCATCAAACATCAACAGTCAGAAGCGAAAGGCAAAAGTTTCAGAAGCAAGTTCATCATCAACCAATAAATATTAAAGGAAGAAGACAGAGATTACCAAACGCGCGTCCATCACATTTCTCCTCCGCCTAGCCTCCAAGGAGCGCCACCGGCCGGTCCAACCTCTTTCTCCTTCCACTTTTTCAGAAGCAAAACGCTCAAGGTAAGCTTTTCTCAACCCATTTTACTGCAATTCAAACACATACAAGCCATGGATTAAAACATGCAAGCAAAAATCAAACGAACGTTGAAACTGTAAAAACCCTAAAACGCGAATGAAACGAAACTGTACCGTTCAAACCAATGCCGGGGCCACTGTAAGAAGATAGAGAGTGGAAGAGGGCGGTGCTCCGGTAGCTAGGCCCATGGAAGGAACATCAGAGTGTCGTTGCTTGAGAAAGATGAAGAAGAAGAATGAGAGAAGAAGAACGGTGCCGCTGTAGCCAAAACTCACTAAACCCTAATCAAAACCAAACCCCTAAAATGTTGTACAAGCCTTTCAGCTGGGCCTGTTCGCCCCAAATTGCCTGAAGCCAAACGTTTTTGCTAAGCACGCACCCCCCCTTTTTTTGTTCCTCTCCATTTCATTTGGGCCACAATACTCTTTAGGCCCATCTTTTTCTTTTCTTTAAATTTCTTCTCTTTAAATTTCTTTTCTTTAAACCAATACCTTTCTTTTTAATTATTTTCATTCTAAAATAATTTGTTTTGTTAATAATAAAAAAAACCAATAATAGATTAAATTTTGTTTTGATTTTCTCAATATAGTTTTCTTTAATATTTGTTACATTTAATTAAATACAAAAAAATACTAGAATCTTTGTTTAATTAATCTTTCTTTAAAACTTTTCTTTACATAAGTTCCTAAAAAACATAAAACAAAATAATAATAATACTTAATCTTTCTTAGGTTAAATTTTATTTGTTTATTTGTAAATAAATGCATGCATCTCATAATTTTATTGATTCTCGTTATTTTTATGTTTTGTTATAATTTGTTATAATTTTTTTTACATTGAATTGCGACAATTCGATTTGGTTGTAACACATATTTGGACATTATTATTCTTATGAGACTCATCCCCATCTGTAAATAATTGTACCCCCATCCCCGGATACTTTTTTTGTAATAACTTAGACTTTTAATTCCCGCAATTTATTGCATTCAATATACTGTATAGTAATTAGGGTTTGTATGCAAAGATCTAAAATCAATCACTAGATAACCTAATACAAGACAAAAAAGGCATGAAAATGACAAACACAATGCACACTTGCACCTCTAGGGTAACCTCGCTTGTTGCTTCGGAAAAATGAAATCATGTCCCTCGAATATGAGACACTCTAGCAAATGCCCCTTCGATAAAGAAAGATCGTAGTCCCTCGATGACCCTCGATGTTGCCTTCAATAAAACGATCTCGTCCCTTACAAAATTGCTAGAGCGTCTCACAAGTTGCTTTCAATGGTTGTATGCGATGACCCGCGCCTGTCCCGTTTAACATCCTAACACAAGGTTGTTCACCAAATACAATGGTGAAACAACACTGTCAAAAGGGTTAAAAACATAAGAAAGATCTTTGAGTAAAATAGGGTAGACAACTCTTAGTTACTTGATAAAAAGCTTGCAAAACATCCTTGCTATTTTCAAACACACTCCACAACACAATTTCAAAACAAACTTTCAAAACATTGAAAACTTTTCAAAAGACAAAAACATCTTTGTATACATTCAAACAAGAATCATTACAAAGGTCGCCACAATGATGGCCTCTTTTCAAAACATCTTTCAAAACCACACACAAAGCACCATTTCAAACAATTGAAAAGCAAAGCAAGTGATCTAAACAAGTAACTAAGAGCCCATGGATAAGCATGGATGAAAAGGGTGCTTGTACCTGCCCTTTTCATAATCTACTCCCCGAACCCAAGAAAACATCTCAAAGGTCTTTCCTGTGCTTTTTGACCTTTCCTTAGGATAAAATAAAAAATCGGTGGCGACTCTTGCTAAACCGAAACATTTGTGAACACAAAACGCAAAACCTCAAGTCAGTTTTCCCACCGTATCACAGTTTTCGTCCCTTATTTTTTCCGGAACCCTTTTGGTTCGCTGGGAAGCCCTTATTTTTGCCTAGGCTAGTCAACCTAGCGGGTCTTTTATCATGCGTAGTATCTTTTTACTATGTCCGCATTGACAGGGTGAAGAAGGTCATCACCGTCCATGGTAGTTAGAATCATGGCTCCACCCGAGAAGATATTCTTAATCACAAATGGCCCTTCGTATGTGGGAGTCCATTTTCCCCTGGGATCACCTTGCGGTAGTATGATGCGTTTGACCACTAGATCCCCAACTTGATATTCTTGACGTCTGACTTTTTTGTTAAAAGCCTCGATCTTCCATTTTTGATACATTTGACCATGACAGATAGTAGTGAGTCTCTTCTCATTGATTAGATTTAGTTGATCAAGTCGAGTCTGGATCCAGTCGTCTTTGTTCAAACTCGCATCCTTCATAATCCTTAAAGAAGGAATCTAGACCTCAATGGGTATGACTGCCTCCATGCCATATACCAGAGAGTAGGGTGTTGCCCCTGTCGACGTCCGAGCTGAGGTACGATACCCATGAAGAGAGAATAGTAACATCTCATGCCAGTCTTTGTATGTCACCGTCATCTTTTGTATAATCTTCTTGATGTTCTTGTTAGCCGCTTCAACATCGCCATTCATCTTCGACCGGTAGGGAGAAGAGTGATGATGTTGTATCTTGAATTGCTTACAGAGCTCGTTGATCATCGTGTTATTGAGATTTGTACCATTGTCAGTGATCATTCTCTTTGGCACACCATACCTACATATCAGGTTATACCGGATAAATTGCACTACGATGTTCTTGGTCACAGTAGCAAAAGAGGCCTCCTTAACCCATTTTGTGAAGTAATCAATGGACACCAAGATGAAGCGATGCCCATTGGAAGCGGTAGGCCTGATTTCTACGATCATGTCAATTCCCCACATTGCAAATGAGCCAAGGAGCTGTCAAAATGTTCAAAGGAACCGGAGGCACATGCACCTTATCAGCATAGATTTGGCACTTATGACAAGTTTGGGAGTGCTGATAACAATCTGCTTCCATAGTGGACCAATAGTATCCTTCCTGTAGGATCTTCTTAGCCATGGTATGTCCACTTGAATGGGTTCCAAAGGTACCTTCATGTAGATCTGTCATAATCCTCTCTGCCTCGCTCTTGTCTACACACTGTAGTAAGGTAGAGTCATGATTGCGCTTGTAGAGGATTCCATTACTGAGGAAGAATTTCACGGCGAACCTTCTCAGAAATTTCTTATCATTGACAGATGCCCCTTCGGGATACTCTTGAGTCTCGAGGTACTTCTTCACTTCATGAAACCAGGGTTTGTCTGCTACCTCTTTGGTATCAATCTCACAGCAGTGCGCTGGTTCATCCAACCTTTCAATGGTGATTCGGGGAGCTTCGTTGTCCCACCTGACTTTGAATATAGAAGAAATGGTAGCTAGCGCGTCTGCTAACCGAGTCTCCTCTCGTGGGAAATGTTCAAAGGTTACCTCCTCAAAGTGCGGGAGCAATGTCAGCACATGCTCTTTATATGGGATGAGATTCGGATGCTTCGTATCCCATTCGCCTTTGATCTGACTTATCACCAAGGCTGAATCCCCAAAGACATTTAAAACCTTGATCCTGAGGTCGATAGCGGCTTTGAGACCCATGATGCAGGCTTCATACTCCGCCATGTTGTTAGTGTAGTTAAAACATAGTCGGGCAGTGAAAGGAGTATGACAACCCTCAGGAGATATGATTACGGTGCCAATGCCATTATCGATTGCGTTCGAAGTTCCACCAAAAACCATAGTCCATCGGGATCCTTCCTTAGGTCCTTCATCCGATCCAGGTTCTTCGTAGTCAATCACTAGTATGATATTCTCGTCCGGGAACTCAAAATTCATGGACAAGTAGTCATCCACGACCTGATGAGCCAAATGATCAGCCAATACACTTCCCTTAATTGCTTTATGGGTTATATAATATATATCGTATTCAGTTAAGATCATCTGCCATCTCGCTATTCTTCCGGAGAGTGCGGGCTTCTCAAAGATGTATTTGATTGGGTCCATCTTTGATATCAACAAAGTAGTGTGGGTCAACATATACTGTCTTAGTTGGCGAGCAGCCCATGCCAAAGCGTAACAAGTTTTCTCGAGCAGTGAGTATCTTGTCTCACAGTCGGTAAACTTTTTGCTAAGGTAGTATATTGCGTACTCTTTTCGACCAGACTCGTCATGCTGCCCCAACACACACCCATTGAATTGTATAGCACCGTTAAGTACAATATCAAAGGTCTTCCTTTAACCGGAGGCATCAAAATTGGTGGTTCTTGAAGATATTCTTTAATCCTTTCGAAAGCCGTCTGGAATTCGTCATTCCACTTTACCACTTGATCTTTCTTTAGAAGCTTGAAGATGGGCTCACAAGTAGCAGTCACATGTGAAATGAACCTGGCAATATAATTCAAGCGTCCCAAGAAACCTCTAACTTCCTTCTCAGTACGGGGAGCCGACATCTCTTGTATTTCCTTTACCTTTGCGGGATCTACCTGAATACCTTTGTCACTGACGATGAAACCCAGAAGCTTACCAGACCTTACCCCGAAGGTGCACTTGTTTGGATTCAACCTCAGCATGTATGTCTTCAACCTGTCGAACAACTTTTGCAGATGATCAAGGTGTTCCTCTTCAGTTTGAGACCTGGCTATCATGTCATCAACATAAACCTCTATCTCATGGTGAATCATATCATGGAACAAAGCAACCATGGCTCGTTTATAAGTTTCCCCAGCGTTCTTCAACCCAAAAGGCATCACCTTGTAACAGAAGGTGCCCCACTGTGTGACGAAGGTTGTCTTCTCCATGTCTTTAGGAGCCATCTTGATCTGGTTGTAGCCAGAGAAACCATCCATGAAGGAGAAGATTTTGTGTTGTGCGGTGTTGTTAACCAGAACATCAATGTGGGGAAGCGGGAAGTCATCCTTGGGGCTTGCTCTGTTCAGGTCTCTATAGTCCACACACATCTGTACCTTACCATCCTTATTTGGCACTGAAACGACATTAGCAACCCACTGCGGATAGGAGGTGACAGCTAAGAACCCAGTGTTGAACTGCTTCATAACCTCTGCCTTGATCTTCTCTGATATTTCAGGGTGCATACGGTGGACCTTCTGTTTAACTGGAGGACAATCTTCTTTAGTCGGCAGACGATGTACCACAATATCAGTGTCTAAACCAGGCATGTCTTCATATGACCAGGCGAATATCTCAACATAGTCGTGCAACATCCTTATCAACCGCTATTTGACATTAGTCTCTAGATTTGTGCCGATCTTGACTTCTTTTCTGTCCACCCCCGTGCCCAAGTTTATCGTCTCAACCAGCTCTTCATGAGGCTGTATAGCCCTCTCTTCCTGCTGTAACCGTCTAGCAAGTTCTCCAGGCACCTCACAATCGTCCTCACCTTCGTCCTTGGCTTGGTTGATCGGATTTTAGAAGTCATAACTAGCAATAGCAGAACTGTTATCAATGGGATCCAGAGTGGATATGGATCTGCAGTTTGATACGTGAGTGTGTGGAGCATAACTGTTTTGATAAAGTAAAAATAGAAAGAAAAAAACAGAGAGCGTAAAATTTGTATGCAAGGAACGTCCAAAGTTTTATTGATGATATATGAAATGACATATAATAACCCTCACATATAGGACCATTGTGCCTCGGGTAAGACACAAGGCCATAAAGTTTAAATTGTTTATTACAAAATTGGAAAACAAGTAAGACAATTACTGTGGAATAAAAGAAATTGGTATAAAATCTCTGGCCGTCCAATTACTTGGTCCATCGTTGGTAGTCAGGTGGATCTAGCTGTCAATATCAGAATCCTCATCCCCATCATCTTCTGTAGTGGAGACAACCTCAATAGCGTTGATTCCTGAGCCATGCTTGGGCATGGGTGCAGTTATGACATTGGGAGTCTCAGGGGGATCGAACTCAATCTCCTTTGCCTCAATCAGGTCCTGCACCTTGTTCTTCAGAGCCCAACAGTTTTCGGTATCATGACCTGTACTTTCAGAGTGGTAATTGTACCGAGCGTTTAGATTGTAGAGAAGAGATGTGGTATTGGGGGTTCTTCGGAGCCTCCTTCAGGGTTTCCAGATTTGTCTTCAATAACTGTGGCAAGATTTCGGACAGAGTCATGTTTATCCGGGTGTACTGTCTTACCGGCCTTTCTATCCTCGGTTGGTTGTTCCTTTGTTGGGTAGGTTCAGACTTTGAGATCATGACAGCCCCTACCGCTGGACGGTGCTCGGTTCTATTCTGAATTCTTGGGCTATAAATAGCACTGACTTCCTTCTTACCTGCGAAGGGCTTCTTCACTGAGCTCGAAGAGGTGTCTTTCTGTATTTCGCCACTCCAGATCCCAGCTTCTGCCCTCTCTCCTGTTAATATCAGCTCGGTGAAATCAACTTATGAGCTACCAATCAAATGATTGAAGAATCGACCAGACAACGTCCTAAGAAACATGTCAACCAACTCCCTGTCAGATAAAGGGGGTTGGACTCTCCCAGCCAGATCTCTCCATTTCTATGAATAGTCCTTAAAGCCTTCACCTGCACCCATGGACATACTCTGGAGTTGAGTATGAGTAGGGGCAAGGTCGTCGTTGTATTGATACTGCTTATAAAAAGTAGCAGCCAAATCCTCCCAGTTTCGGACATTGGTTCCCTCCAGTTGGTAGAACCATTCAAGCTGAGTCCCTGATAGACTGTCTTGAAAGAAGTGAACCCACAAGTTCCTATCAGCAGTGTGGGGCTGGATCTTCCTTACATAGGAACGAAGATGGAGCTTTGGGCAAGACACCCCATCATACTTTGTAAAGACTGGAGCCTTAAATTTCTGTGGGATGACCACTCCCGACAACAATACCAGCTCTTCAAAGTCCAACCAAGTATTCTCTGGGTTTCCATAGCTCTCAACCGATCCTCTAACTGCTTGTATCTATCTTCAGTGGGAGGATACTGCTCATCATTATAGTCTGTATCATTGTTAGAAACTTCAGGGCTAGGGTCCTTCTCCCTTGTCTCTCTTTCTTTATTCTCCCCTTCCTTGGACGAGGAGGTCAGATCGACTGGTTGCTTTAACGGCCCCCTGAACCTTCTTCCCAGATTCGGAACACCAGAAACCTTCTTCTTTTTCTTCTTTTCCTTCAGGGTGAGGGCCTTCAGATCCTCCTGCCCTTTTTCCAGAGTTATGAACATCTGTTGAAATTGGGCATTTTGTGCCTGAAGATCTTTGATGCTTTGTTCAGAAGACATTTTTGCTGAAATAAACAGCGAAGAAGATGAGAAACCTGTAATGTTACCTGTTTATGCAATGTCATGGATGGTATGCGTATGCAATTAGTTCAAGGACTTGTAAAGGCTCAATTTTTTTAACCAAAAAGAAACACACGTTAATTGTATTAATAAGTTCGAACTGTTACAAAGAATTCCTTTTAGGCTTAAAATCAAACAAACATAACTTAAAACAAAAAGAAAACTAGGTCTCCCAAGAGCGCATCCTCTTTGGTGCAATTTAGGCGTTTATGTTCTTTTCTTCGTAAAGTAGCCTAGTGAGCTCCAGGACTTTCTTCTCGCAGGCATAAAATTGAGCTTCAAACGTATCCTGCTCCTCTTTAAGTTGAACCTAAGATTTCTGTAACTCCTCATGATCAGTTGGCATGTCAGGATAATGAACAAGAGAAGAAGTGTCTCCTTTAGCAATTGGTTCCATAATTATTGGTAGGACAGCAGGGTAAGGCATCATAAGACTTTGGGCGCGAGCTCGCACCCATCCGAGATATGGCTCAAGAGGGATGGAATTCTTGTGCCCCAGTGTTTATGTACCATGCTCCAAGCTTTTATGAACCTTTTGCGGTAACCCTGAGCATCATTCTCATAGTTGAAGGTGATTCCTTGGATAAGTGTATCATGAGGACCATCCCTTATCGCATAACCAAACTGCCGCAGTTCCAAACAAGGGTTATAAGTGATTCCTCCCCTAATGCCTAAGAGAGGGACATTAGGGAATTCGCCACAACGATCGATGATGGTAACATCCTCCGAGGACCGTGAACACCAATGAATGTCTAAATGTGCAAGGGACATCAACCTATGAGACAATTTCATACCCTTCTCATTCTTCAAAATAGACATGGGTAGGTGCAAAATAAACCACCTAGCCAATAGCAGAATGCAACACTAGAGGGTCCCCCTTCTCTTTAGAGTGCGAGTATACAAAGAGTGTAGAATGTCCCCAAGTAATGTAGGTACTGGATTATGAGACAGAAACACCTTAATAGTATTCACATCTACGAGTTGGTCCGCATTATGGAAAAGTACCATCCCGTAGATGAGGAGTTCCAATACCTCTTCAAAATCTTGTAAATCCAGGGTATCCCAAAAATAATAAGCCTTCTTGAATAGAAATCTGATCGAGATTCCTTGGACATTTCCTATAGTTTCCCAATTTATCACTACGTCTGACTGTTGTAAGGACATAGATCGAGCAATCTCTTCAGGATTTGGATGTTCTTCCATACCGTTGAAAGGTAACTGATCAAGAATAGGTACCCCTGATAACTGATAAAATTCCTCCATAGTATGCACTAGTTGGTAATCCGGGAAGGTGAAGCAGTGGTGCACAGGATCAAAGAACTGAAATAACACTTTTAACAATTCTTCATCAGGTTTTGAAGTGACCAATTTAAGCAACCGACCATGCTTTTCAGTGAAGGGAGAGCATTCAGGAATCCTTAATGCGAAGTCCTTTAGTTGGAGAGGCACTTTCACAAGGTTAATCTGGATAGTATTCCTACGGGCGGATGCCATATCCTACAAAAAAAAAGCAAAGATGAGCCTTAGAAAGTCCTTGAAATGGTCAGTATGATATGTCGTGCTTATGATGTCATGATTATGCTAAAAAACACATGTATAGCAAGCAACAAACAAGTCACACCAAGTCCTTAGGTTTAAGGCCTGCATGAGTTTTAAGGTCATACCCTCTTGAAGCTGGATTGGTTCAACCTATCCTATAAATAGTAATCGGGTTGTAAGGGATCTCAATATCACCGATCTCTCCCCCAAGCTTCGTTCAATAGGTGATTTACTCGCAACCAAAAAAAACTCAAGAGTCAAACCTCAATGAGTGTAGCATCGAGTATCTGTCGACCTTGGGAATACACCAAAGCTAACCATCTCGCAACGTTCTACTGGCCAAGTTGTGCAATTAAAGGTTCTAAGGTTAGTTGATGCTTTAGGACACCACGCGATGGCCCCGTACTCTCCCTGATTGACTCAAGGGTTACCGGTACCAACCAAAGTGCCACATCAACGTAGCTACTGCTTCAACCATGTCGGTATACCCTTCCCAGTTCATTCACAGTTTATTGCTACTTACCTAAAAGGTGTCCCCAGATCCGAGTGTAGAATCTACATAACCCCAACAAAACCCTTGAATGTAAAGCAGGCAAAGCAAAAGACAAGCAAGCAATTTTCAGAAGTGACCTAAATCCTATGGTATACCCCACTTATTAATTCCCCAGCAGAGTCGCCAGTTCTGTGATACGATGGCAGGATCGACTGTTATACTGGTTTGCATTTTGTATTCGTAAATGTCGCGGTAAGCAAGATTCGCCACCATCCAACTAAGGAAAAGGAAAAAGAACAGAAGAAACCTTTTTTCAAGATGTTTCTGAGTACGGGGGGGGGGGGGGGGGGGGGGTAAATTATAGAAAGGGAAGGTGTTAGCACCCTTTCTATCCGTGGTTTTCCACGGGCTCTTAGGTACTTGCTCATTTTTAAAATTGCTTGTATGTTTGTTTTGAAAAGTTTTGTCTACTTCATGATAACATTTGTATCTATCCTCAAGAGTGTGACGGAGTTGTTTTGAAAACTATTTTGAAAAGTGTTTGTATGGAATTTATTTGTTTGAGCAAGTACTTAAGAGTTTTCTACCTACTCAAAAAAAGTCTGTTTGTTTTCCTTTAGACAGCGCTATCCTACTATTAAGGAGTAGGTAGCTCCGTCGTTGGAATTTTACGTGACATTCGTAAGGGACGAAATGGTCACTGAAGGCAACAAATAAGGATACCTTAGAATTTCGAAGGGACTATCGTCATTAGATCATTTCTCGCAGGCAACTCAAGGGACAATGAGGGACTATGATCTTTATGACGACTTTGAATTACGGGTCATTGCTAAGATATCCCTACGTTCGAGGGACACGACCATTATTTCCGAGGCAACCAAGTGAGGCAAAAACCTAGGAGTGAGCATGTGCAAGTGTGCTTTTTCAGTTAATTATCTTTGCATAATTAGGGTTATCTAACTTTTTAATTCTTGGTTTATCTTTTGCATACAATCCTAATGTCCGTACATTTAGCAGTTTAATAGTTGCGGAAATTAAAAGCGGAAAAGAAAATCTACACTATTACAAGGCTTTTGGACAGATACACAAATATTTGACTGAAAATAAAGATGCGGAAATTCGAAATCCTAATTAATCTATTACAAACTCAAAGTAGATACAATAATTTGAATTAAAAGAAAGTAAAGGCGCGCGCGACGAATTAAACACGAGAATAAAGTCCAAGTCCTAAAAAATCTAATCAATTAAAAGAAATTATTTTTTTTTGTATTTTATTATTGAGAAAAATATTTGAAATCTTAACCTAAATCTAATTAATTAAAGAAATTTTTTTTTGGTATTTTATTGAGAACATTAAATATTTGTGAATTAAACCTAATTTGTCTAATTAATTTTAATTATGAAAACAATCAAGTAATTAATTTCCCAAAAAAAAACTAATTTAAATAAAAAAACCTAATTCTACATTTTTGTGATTTTATATTAATAATAAAAAAACAATGATTTTTTTTATGTTGTAAAATGATTAAATAAATAAAACAAATAAAATAATAAGTAATAAAAAAAGAAAATAAAACTGGGCCTGATGTTGTTAGCACTCTAGGGGGGTGTATGGCTGAATTGCTGAAGCCTAGAGGGATATGCCCAATTGCCTTGCGCATAATCCGGTGCAGCTTTCTTATGATGGTTCATGGTGTGCCTTCAATCCTATGGTGCTGGATCTACATTATGATGGATCCCAAGGATGAGATCTGGGGCGTATGGTGGACGCTGGGCATTGAGGCACGCTGGATCTGGAAAGTATATTCAAGAAAAATGCAAAAGTAACACGCCTGGGATCGAACCCAGGACGTTTACTTCAAACCCTTCGTCCTTAACCATCTGCGCTGGTTGTTCATTTGTATACATAATCAAATAAAAATAATATAAGCAAAACAAACACGTGATGTCCAGAAAATGCGCCAAGATTATAATTGCCCAACGGGAGCTTGCCACCTAGCCTTCTTCTTCCTCAACACTGTCGTTTTAGATGCTAGACTTTTACCTACGGTTCCATGCATGTAACTAGAACCTGTTCATCTCAAAAAACTTAAACAAATAAGATAAATAAAATCCAATTATACCAATCAACCAGGCTTGATCTCGTGAGCATGATGGTGCCCATATTTGGCCCTAATTTTACCTGTATAATAAAACCCTAAAATTTAACCTTAAACCCCAATAATGGCAATTGTCCCTGTGTGCATCAAAACTTACAATTAATCATGCTAACACGTTCCAAATGACAGCACAAACATGAATGTATGCTTAAAAAATGTTAACCATACGCAAATAATCAAAACCAAAATCAAGAAATATGGCAAACCGTGAGAGATACGGAGGCTGATTCTGGGCGTCTTAATGCGTACAAATGGTTGGAAAAGTTTCTGAAGGTGTCAAGGAACGTATTGCAAACCTTAAATCTCCTTGAGGATGGTTATAGTATGGAATCTGATTTGAGATATTTTGACAAAAATTGCAACTTCTCCTTGCCGTTTCACACGATCAATCTCCCTCCTTATGCCTTGGAATTGTTATGTATATGTATTAGACTATATTAGGTTAACAAATAACATGCATATCTTTGTCAATTATCAATATTTGATTTGATTCTATCCTTGAATTATTCCTTTCTATATCAAGCCAAATCATACAATTTTTATCCCAATCAACCTTGGCATGATCTGATTTTGTTTGACAACATATTTGCATTGTAATTCCATTCAAAATCAGATCAAAAACAAATCTTCCATATTTTATATCATTTATTTGATTTAATTTGACTTTTAAATGATTAAAATCAAAATAAATTAAATAAATAAAGTCAATAATATATGAGAGAGTGTTTGGGTCGTGGTCATTGTTAGAAGTAAGATGCAAGCATAAAAAGTTAGGCCCATTTGACAAAAAATGCAATTTTGGGTATTGTTGACTTTTGACAATTTTCCAAAAATAGCCAACTTTGACAATGCATATCTCCTTCAATTTTGATCCTAATAAGGTGTTATTGGACTTTTTAGAAATCTTAGGATGTCCCCTAATCAACCATTTTGGTTTCATATCAATTGGATCCTCCATGTTCATGTAAGAAGCTTTGACCCAAAAGGTGTTTTTGTTGACTTTTTGGAATGACCTATAATGTCTGAATTCATATCTTTTCATGAGTACATTTTTTAAGCTTGAGGGATGAAGATGAGTTGTAGGGAATTGAATTCTATTCAAAATGAGCCTTGTATGAGAAATTTTTAATAAAGTATGAGAAAGTTATGCTTGGTCAAAGTTTGGTTGACTTTTCCTCAGAAACCCTAATTTAGCAACTTTTGAGTTTTGATGAATTAGGAGCATTCCTTGGGGAATCATGATCAAACCTTGATCAAATGATGGATATCACTTAAAGATGTTGATGTTGACCAAAAATCTTGAAGTTTGACTGTATGTGGGCACAATTAACTTTTGACCTAATATAGTTGATTTTCAAGCATCTGAGCAGTTGACTGGGCAAACTTCTTGTGTAAGGCATGAAACTTGACATGAATGGTATTGAGAACATATTATGACTATGTAGAACATATGAGGCCTTTGGATCTCACCCATCTTGATGAAAATGGAAATCCTAGTTGGAGGTTCATTGTTTTAGGAGAGAGTTTGTCTGGTCAACTCTTGGGCATCCTTGAGCAAGTTAAGGATCCCAATGAACATATGTTGAGTAAAATGAGAGGGAAACTTTTGGGGTGCAACAAGTGCTAATACCTTTCCTTTTCATAATCTACCCCTCGAACTCAAGAAAACATCTCAAAGGTCTTTCCTGATCTTTTCAGCCTTTCCTTTTGGATAAAAGAAAATTCGGTGGCGACTTTTGCTAACCGCAACATTTGAGATCAAACGCAAAACAACCAAGTCAGTTCTCCCACCGCGTTACAGAATTGGCGACTATGCTGGGGAAAATATTCTAAAAGTGGGGTTACCTTAGGGCTAGATCACATTTATTTGCTTCTATTATTTGACTTGTATGCTTTACATTTTGGTTCTTTGTTTGGGTTTGAATCCTCTACCCGGATTTGGGATACCTTATAGGTAAGTAGCAATACATTGTGGAAACTGTGCGGGGTTTACCGACATGGTCTAAGCAATAGTTATATTAGTGTGACATATTTGTGGGTACCGGTAGCCCTTGAGTAGTCAAGGAGAATACGGGGCCGCTGAGTGATGTCATGAAGCACTAACTAACTTCTAGAACCTTTACTTGACCAACTTGGCCACTAGGACATAGTGAGATGATCGACTTTGGTGCAGTCCGAAGTTGGTAGATACTCGATACTACACTCATTGGGGTTTGGTTTTTTGGGATATTTTGGTTGCCATTAAAGAGGCTTGCGCTGAAACATTGCACGAGGAAACAAACAAGTGATATTGAGCTCCCTTAGGACCCGGTTACTATTGCTAGGACAAGTTTGAGTCAACTAAACTTCAAGAGGGTACTTACCTATGAGACTCCATGCAAGCCTAAACCTAAGGACTTGTTTTGTTTTATTTGTATATATCTACTTGTACATAACATCATAAACATCATAACATCATACTCATACTCACTAACCATTTCAAGGATTTGACGATTTATCTTTGTTCTATTTTGTAGGACATGGATTCTATTCGCAGGAAAACCATTCAAGTCAATCTTGTAAGGATCCCTCCTCAACTTAAGGAGTTAGCATCAAGGGTTCTCGAAAATTCTCCATTTACCGAAAGACATGGCCGCCTCCTAAACTTGGTCACCTCCAACACTGATGAGGACATGATGAAGGTGCTCTTCCAGTTCTTTGATCCTCTACACCATTGCTTCACATTTCCCGATTATCAACTTGTGCCAACCTTGGAAGAATTCTCTCAACTCTTGAGGATTACCATTCTCAATCAACTACCCTTCAATGGTACGGAAAGAGATCCAAAGTCATAAGAGATTGCTCAAGCCTTACACTTGCAACCGTCTGATGTCACAACTAATTGGGAAACAAGGAGTGGTGTCAAAGGTTTCTTAGCCAAGTTATTGTTTAAGAAATCCAAAAACTGTTGGAACTCCTTAGACTTGCAAGCTTTTGAGGAAATTGTGGCTCTCCTCATCTACGGGATGGTTTTATTTCCAAACCCTGACCAACTCATAGATGTAAACACCGTCAAAATCTTCATGTCTCGTAACCCGGTGCCTACTTTATTAGGAGACATCCTACATTCTTTTCACACTCACACTATGAGGAAAAGAGGTATCCTTACGTGTTGTACTCCTCTTTTGGCAAGATGGTTTATTTCGCATCTTCCCCAATCTGTATTGAAGAACGAGCAAGGTTCAAGGTGGTCACATAGGTTGGTGATGCTCAAACATTCAGACATTCATTGGTGTTCCCGATCTATAGAGAATGTTACTATCATCGATCGTTGTGGGGAATTCCCTAATGTCCCCTTACTTGGTATTAGAAGAGGTATCACCTACAACCCTTGCTTATCCTTAAGACAGTTTGATTACGCCTGAAGGGATGGTCCACATGAGATGCTTATTCAAGGGTTGGTATTTGACTACGAGAGTGGCGATCAAGGTCACCGCCAGAGGTTTATCTGAGCTTGGAGAATGTTGAACAATGTAGATAGCAAGACACTTGGGTACAAGAATTCCATCCCTCTTAAGCATTACCTCAAATGTGTACGAGCTCGTGCTCAAAGTCTTATGATGCCTTATCCCTCCGTTCTCCCGGTTATCAAAGAGCCTGTTGTGGAAGGAGATGTCCCATACACTATCCTGCATCCTGGCATGCCCACCTCTCTCGAAGACTTGCAAAGGGATTGGATACAACTTAAGGGGGAGTGAGACACTTTCGAGGCCCAGTTATACGCCAGCAAGAAGAAGGTTCTGGAACTCACCAAGCAGCTTCACGAGGAGCGGAGTCTGAACGCCTACATCGCACCAAAGAGTACGCGTTCAAATTTTTTATCTTAGAGTTTTTGTATTTCTTTGTAAGCCCAAAGAGGCACGATGTACTCAAACTATGGTTTATTAATATAATGTGTGTTCCTTTTTTATCTAAATTAAATTTAAATCTCTAATTTCCTTGAAATCATTGCATATGCATCTCCATTCATCATAACATAAGCAGGTTTCTCACAACAGGTCTCCTCATCTTTCTATTGTTTATTTCAGTAAGATGAACATGGAACAGACAGTAAAAGATCTCCAGGCGCAAAATGCTCAGTTTCAACAAATGTTCTTGACTCTAGCCAAAGGACAAGAGGATTTGAAAACTTTGCTGATCGAAGAAAAGAAGAAGAAAGCAAAGAAAGTAACCGGTGTTCTGAATCTAGGAAGAAGGTTCCTAGGGCCAGCCAAATGGACCCTAGACTTCGCAACATCATCAGGTGAAAAGAATAATCAAGAAGGGAAAGGCAAGGAAGTGACTTCCCAGCTAGAATCTGAAGAGGAAGAAGAAGAGAATTACTCTGAAGAATAGTATCCTCCGGCCGACGACAAATACAAACATTTGGAAGAACATATAAGTGCAATGGAGATTCAGAAAGTGTTCGGACTGGACTTTGAAGAGCTGGGTTTGGTGTATGGGATTGTCATTCCACCAAAGTTCAAAGCGCCAGTGTTTTCTAAGTACGACGGGTTTCGTGTCCCAAGATGCATCTCCGATCTTATGTAAGGAAGATACAGCCTCACATTGCTGACAGAGATTTGTGGGTCCACTTCTTTCAGGATAGTCTCTCTGGAACTCAGCTAGATTGGTTCTATCAACTGAAAAGGGACAATATCCATAATTGGGAAGACCTTGCTGCTTCTTTTTATAAATAATATCAATACAGCTCAGAAATGGAGGGACTTAGCAGGAAGAGTCCAGCCTCCCCTGTCTGAAAGAGAGATAGTAGACATGTTTCTGGGTACCCTGTCCGGTCCTTTCTTTAATCTTCTAATTGGAAGCTCCTCAGCAGGCTTCACTAAATTAATCTTGACCGGAGAAAGAGTGGAAGCTGGGATTAAGAGTGGGAAGATCCAGAAGGACACATCCTCTAGTGCTGTGAGAAAACCATTTATTGGAAAGAAAGAAGTTGGTGCTTTATACCCTCAAAGGAATCAGGATAGAACTGAACACTGTCGAATGGTAGGGGTTGTCATGATCCCTAAGCCTGCACCTACTCAACAAAGGAGCAACCAACCTAGAACAAAAAGACTGGTAAGACAATTTACCCAGATAAACATGATGTTATCTCAAGTCCTACCACATTTGCTGAGATCCAATCTGGTAACTTTGAAGGAAGCCCCGAAGAATCCCAACACTGCCTCTCCTTATTACCACCCTAATGCTCGTTGTGCTTACCATTCAGAAAGTCCAGGCCATGATACCAACAACTGTTGGGCTTTGATAAACAAGGTGCAAGACCTTCTTGAAGCAAAATAAATTAAATTTGATGCTCCTAAGATCCCAAACGTTATCACCGCTCCTATGCCCAAGCATGGTCGTGATGTTAACGCTGTTGAAGATGATGTGTTTATTACTATTGTTGATGAACTTATTACTCCTCTCCTGACTGTCAAGAAGAACCTATTGAAGGCCACTTTATTTCCAGGCTGTGGCGAAGGTTGCCACCTCTATTTATCCCTACCAACTGGTTGTCATTTACTGAAAGCAGGTGTCCAACGCCTGATGGATGACAAAGATATTTTGTTTGAAAAGACTCCCGTTCCAACCATTTCTTACAATGATGTTTCAATAGTAACCATTTCCGCCAATCCTTCCAGGGTCTCCACCAAAAGACCCGTTAGGATTACATCAGTTCCTAAGGTGACTCCAATGATAATTACTATGCCAGGACCAATCCCGTACTCATCAGATAAAACTGTCCCATGGAACTATGGGGGTGACATCTACTATCACGGCGTCAAGCAGGATTGGCTGGCTGATGAAGATTACATTCTTGAGAAGGCTGACCCCGACATCGACAACATTGCGGGAACCAGCAAGATAACCCGAAGTGGAAGAGTATTCTCCCCCGAGATTGCTCCTCCGAAAATTGTTACCATCCTGTAATCATCCCATCTTTTGTTCCTGTTGACACTACTACTACAACCCCTATGGTTACCCCTACTGACACCCCTACCACTGAGTCGACCGAGACTCGGGGCAAAGGCATTCTGGTTGAGCCTGTCCGGATGAAAGCACAATCAGTATCTATCCCGGAAGCCTCCAAAAAAGAGATGGAAGAAATTCTGAAAATTATAAAGAGAAGCGACTATAACATAGTCGAACAGCTAGGACAGACTCCGTCAAATATTTCTATGCTAGCTTTATTGTTGTGCTCCGAGGCTCATGTGAAGGCCTCGGTGAAATTCCTTAAAACTACCCATGTGCCACAAGAAACCTCTGTTGATCAATTTCAAGACTGTGTGGCCAGTTTAACAGTTGACAATGGTTTAGGCTTTTCTGATGCTGACCTGACACCTAGAGGGAGGAAACACAACGAGGCATTGCATGTCTCTGTCGAATGCAGGGGCACAACTTTGGCCCATGTCTTGGTTGATACCGGCTCGTCTTTGAATGTGCTGCCTAAAAAGGCTCTTTATAGACTCGACTGTGAAGGTTTGACCTTAAAACCCAGCAACATAGTGGTAAGGACCTTCGACGGTTCAAAGAGAATGGTGCATGGGGAGGTGGACATCCCTATTAAAGTTGGAACTCAAACCTTTGATTCAACTTTATACGTGATGGACATTCGCCCTTCCTATTCTTGTTTATTGGGACGATCATGGATTCATGACGTTGGTGTCGTCACCTCTACATTACATCAAATGCTGAAATACCCAACCAAAGGGAAAATTATCACTGTCCATGGAGAAGAGGAATATATGGTCAGTCACTTGAACTCCTTCAGATACGTGGAATTGGATGGTGAATTCATTGAAACTCCATTTCAGCACTTCGAGGAAGTCCCATAAACAGTGGCAACAACCAATATTGTCTCCCAAGTCCCAAAGATTACAAGAACTCCGCTAAAGATGTCTTCTCTAAAAGATGCCAAGGTAGTGATCAAAGAAGGTGTGTGTACTATTTGGGGTCAACTCCCGGATACCCCTTACAAATCTGACAAATTTGGTTTGGGTTTCACTTCAGGAGCCCAGAAAGCTGTTCGTCGTACTCGTGCCAGGGGACCACCTTTGAAGACTAGCAACCACAGAGTCAACAGAGTGGAGGATAATAATGATGACTGTGACCTGGAAGAATGGATTTTCCCAACTATCAATGGAGGACTCACCAACTGGGAAGCTAAATATTTTGTCCCAATTACTTTTATCAACCGTAATTGTCTTTAAATTTTTGTCGGACCTGTAATAATTAAATAATTCAGACTTTTAAAACCTTGTGTCTTACCCGAGGCACAACGATCCATTTCTAAGAGTTGTTACCTCATTTTCATATGTCATTAATGAATCATGGACGTTTTTGCATACAAACTTTGTTCTATTTGTCTTTCTTTTTCTACATTTTTATTTCTTTCAAAGATAGCTATACTCTTACACACACTCACATTCAAAATGCAGATCTACACCCACTCGGGATCCCATGGGTAATGATTCTGCTATGGCCTTTTGTGACTTTGAAAATCTAATCTACCAAGCCGAAGACGAAGGTGAGGAAGATTGTGAAGTGCCAGGGGAACTAGCCAGGTTACTACAACAAGAAGAAAGGACCATACAGCCCCACGAAGAACCAGTGGACACAGTTAACTTGGGTACCGAAGAGGACAAGAAAGAAGTCAAGGTGGGTGCCAATCTGGAACCTAGTGTCAAGAAGCGCTTAATTCAATTACTATATGACTATGTTGAGGTCTTTTCATGGTCGTACAAAGACATGCCAGGACTTGATGCTGATATCATGGTCCATCGTCTATCGACAAAAGAAGATTGCCCTCTGGTAAAATAGAAAGTACGTCGCATGCGGCCAGACATGTTAGAGAAGATCAAAACTGAAGTCATGAAACAATTCAACACCAGATTCTTAGCCATCACCTCCTATCCACAATGGGTCGCCAATGTTGTTCCAGTGCCTAAAAAGGACGGCAAAGTATGCATGTGTGTGGATTACCGAGATTTGAATAGAGCAAGCCCTAAGGATGATTTCCCACTTCCCCATATCGATATTTTGGTTGACAATACCGCACAACATAAAGTGTTCTCATTTATGGATGGTTTCTTAGGCTACAATCAAATCAAAATGGCACCTGAGGACATGGAGAAAACGACCTTTGTCACATAGTGGGACACTTTCTATTACAAGGTTATGCCATTCGGGTTGAAAAATGTTGAGGCAACTTATCAGCGTGCCATGGTAGCTCTATTTCACGACATGATCCATCATGAAATAGAGGTCTATGTGGATGACATGATAGCTAGATCTCAAACTGAAGAGGAACATCTTGACCATTTGCAAAAACTGTTTGAAAGGCTAAAGAAATACAAGCTAAGGTTGAACCCGAATAAATGCACATTTGGGGTGAGGTCTGGTAAACTCCCAGGCTTCGTTGTCAGCGGTAAGGGTATCGAAGTGGACCCTGCCAAGGTAAAAGAAATACAAGAAATGCCTACTCCTCGCACCGAGAAGGAAGTCAGAGGATTCTTAGGATGAATTAACTACATTTCCAGATTCATTTCTCACTTAACCGCTACTTGTGAACCAATCTTCAAATTACTGAAGAAAGATCAAGTAGTCAAATGGAATGATGAATGCCAAGCTGCCTTCGACAAGATCAAGGAGTACCTACAAGAGCCTCCTGTTTTGATGCTTCCAGTCGAGGGAGTACCTTTGATCATGTATCTAACTGTCTTAGAAAATTCAATGGGGTGTGTGTTAGGGCAGCATGACGAGTCTGGCCGAAAAGAGCATGCTATTTACTACCTGGGAAAAAAGTTTACCAACTGTGAAACAAGATATTCACTGCTCAAGAAAACTTGTTACGCTCTGGCATGGGCTTCTTGCCGGCTAAGACAGTATATGTTGACCCATACTACCTTATTGATATCCAAGATGGATCCAATTAAATACATATTCGAAAAGCCTGCCCTCTTTGGGAGAATAGCAAGATGGCAGATGATCCTGACTGAATACGACATTCAGTACACTACCCAAAAAGCAATAAAGGGCAGTGTACTAGCCGATCACCTTTCTCATCAAGCTGTGGATGACTATCAGTCCATGAAATTTGAGTTCCCAGATGAAGACATCATGATGGTAAACAACTGTGAAGAATTCAGACCATATGACAGACCTGAACAAGGATCCCGATGGACCTTGGTTTTTGACGGAGCCTCCAACGCGCTTAGAAATGGCACATGTGCTGTACTCATATCCCCTGAAGGATGTCATACTCCATTCACCGTAATACTTTGTTTCAACTGCACTAATAATATGGCAGAATGCGAAGCGTGTATTTTTGGTCTCAAAGCTGCCATAGATTTGGGAATCAAGTCCTTAAGTGTATTTGGAGATTCAGCCTTAGTCATCAATCAGATCAAAGGAGAATGGGACACGAAGCACCCTAACCTCATCCCCTACAAAGAACACGTGTTGAAATTAATCCCATATTTCGAGGAAATTACCTTTGAGCATTTTCCACGAGAGGAAAATCAACTAGAAGACGCGCTAGACACTATGTCATCCATGTTTAAACTCAAGTGGGGTAACGAGGCTCCCCATATCACCATTGAACGGATGGACAAACCAGATTATTGTCACGAGATCGATACTGAAGAAGTAGTGGACCAGCCTTGGTTCCATGAAGTTAAGAGGTATCTCGAGGCCCAAGAGTATCCGGAGGGACCTTCAGTCAATGATAAGAAGTTCTTGAGGAGATTCTCTTCTAAGTTTTTCCTGAGTAATGACATTCTCTACTGGCGCAACCACGACTCTGTGTTACTTCGTTGCGTAGACAAGGTTGAGGCAGAAAAGATCATGGCTGATCTACATGAAGGCACTTTTGGCACCCATTCTAGTGGGCATACGATGGCTAAAAAGATCCTATGGGTAGGGTATTATTGGTCTAGCATGGAAGCAGGTTGCTATCAGCATTCACGAACCTGCCACAAGTGTCAGATCTATGCTGACAAAGTGCATATACCTCCAGTACCTCTAAACGTCCTGGTTGTTCCTTGACCATTCGCAATGTGGGGCATCAATATGATTGGAGAAATCAAACCTATAACTTCTAATGGACACCGCTTCATCTTGGTGGCCATTGACTATTTCACGAAGTGGGTTGAGGCAGCTTCTTTCGCTTCCGTTACCAAGAATGTTGTGCCCCATTTCATCAAACAAAATCTCATATGTCGGTATGTTATCCCAGAGAGAATCATCACAGACAATGTTACAAATCTCAACAATACTATGATCATCGCACTATGCGCGCAATTCAATATCCAACACCATAATTCTTCCCCTTACCGGCCAAATATGAATGGTGTTATCGAAGCCATAAATAAGAACATCAAGAAGATCATACAAAAAATGAAAGTAACCTACAAAGACTGGCATGAGATGCTACCATTCGCTCTCTACGGTTACCGTACCACGGCGCGCACATCAACAGGGGCAACTCCCTTTTCCTTGGTATACAACATGGAAGCTGTTCTACCAATTGAAGTCCAAATACCTTCTCTGGTAATCATAAAGGATGCATGGCTGAATGAAGACGATTGGATCCAAACTCGACTTGACCAGTTGAACCTAATTGATGAGAAGAGGCTTACAACTGTATGTCACGGCCAGATGTACCAAAAACGCGTGATCAAGGCTTTTAACAAGAAAGTCAGACGTCAGGTATATCAGGTTAGTGACTTGGTAATCAAGCGTATCATATTACCACAAGGTGATCCCAGGGGAAAATGGACTCCTAAACACGAGGGACCATTTGTGATCAAGAGCATATTCTCTGGTAGAGCAATGATCTTAACCACTATGGTTGGCGACGACCTTCCACACCCTGTGAACGCAGACATAGTCAAAAGATACTACGCATAAGAGACCCGCTAGGTTGACACACCTAGGAAAAACAAGGGCATCCCGACAAATCACAAAGGTTTGGGCAAAAATTAGGGATAAATATATAAAAAATATGTACACCCGGCAAGATGAAAACCCGAAAGGGCGGCTTGGGCAAAAAAGGGTATCTCGGTGGACTGAAAACCCGAAAGGGCAGTCCAGGCAAAAGTTAGGGAATTAAAGCGTATGACTATGTACCCATTGGATCACCTTACAAATAACCTTTAGCATCGACTGACAAGCTCAAACGGTTCTAATCAGTCCAATCAACTTTGGACAAGGCAACAAGTGGACAAGACGCTCAAATACACGAAGACTACAGCAGAATGGGAACCCCATGGGATTATTTCACATATCTATCTTTTCTTTGTATCAAATCTTCATTTTCTATGACAGCATTCTCTTACTAGAATATTTGTCTCATTGTACAAAATACTTATTCAAGTTAACACACGGATACCCCTTTGAAAGTGAAAAACTATCTATTTTTTTTCTTCATTTTTCGTGTTTTGTTTGCAAAAAACGTCCAATGATTTATTTTTAAACATATGCATTTGAACATGACTACTGTTTACAAATGAACAAAAGAGAGGAACAGAAAATAGAAAGACAATCACTAATGGCTTTAAGAAATAGGATAATATCTTTAGACTATTCCATAAAATCCCCCTCAGATACTTTCCCAACAAGAGCGGAAAGCGAGACATCCCGCTACAGGATCACTAACGTATCTCCAGTATACAACTCTCTCACATCCCAGATAGAACAAAACTTCCAGTTACCGCTCCTAAGATTCCTCAATGAAAGTCGCCCAATTTCTCAGGATTCCCCAACAAGATTTCGCGAGGTCTACAAGCAATACACAGTGATTCCCTTACACAACAAAGTTTATTTCTTTAAAAAATGGAAACTCATCAACACTTCAACTTCAAAACATGAAGACTTGCACTCCTCATACCTAGCAACACTCCGAGATTTATTTCCCCCGACTCCAGTAACACTGCGACATAATAATTAACATGTCCATACATTACATCCATACGTCATAGCATTGACTACACAAATACAGATGACACAATCTCATTTATTTTGAGAACATCATTACACCATGCATTTCATACATCATGACATTGCATACAACTAGCCTTTCATCTTTTTCAGGAAAGATCAATCAACAGAAAATTATCGTCAAAATTTTCAACAAGTCAATCACAGATCAATTCCCTAGAAATGACTGGTCAACCATCTACACAACATATATTTCTTCTCCATATCCCTGCCGGTTCAGTTTAAACCTCTCAACGGTTTATTCTGATTCTTTCCTGCAGAAACTTTCTCTGGTTCAGATAAATCGCACAAAGATTTACCCTGATTATTTCCAGTTAAAGAATATTCAAGGTCTCTTTTGGTTCAGTTTAAACCCCTCAACGGTTTATCGTGATACTTTCCAAAGGAACACTTCGGGTTCAAATAAATCTCTCAACGATTTATTCTGATTCTTTCCCACAGATGCTTTTTCTGGTTCAGATAAATCACACAAAGATTTACTCTGA
Source organism: Vicia faba (assembly GCA_948472305.1). Taxonomy (NCBI): domain Eukaryota; kingdom Viridiplantae; phylum Streptophyta; class Magnoliopsida; order Fabales; family Fabaceae; genus Vicia; species Vicia faba. The sequence continues at coordinate 379,996,120 of OX451738.1, forward strand.
TTCTTTCCAGTTAAAGAACATTCAAGATCTCTTTTGGTTCAGTTTAAACCCCTCAACAGTTTATCCTGATACTTTCCAAAGGAATACTTTGGTTTCAGTTTAAATCTCTCAACGATTTATTTTGATTCTTTCCCACAAACACTTCGGGTTCAGTTAAATCTCTCAACAATTTATTCTGATTCTTTCCTGCAGACGCTTTCTCTGGTTCAGATAAATCGCTCAAAGATTTACTCTGATTCTTTCTAGTAAAAGAATATTCAAGATCTCTCTTGGTTCAGTTTAAACCCCTCAATGGTTTATCCCGATTCTTTCCAAAGGAACACTTCTGGTTCAGATGAATCGCTCCAAGATTCATCCTGATTCTTCCAGGTCAAACAACATATAAGACTTCTTCTGGTTCAGATAAGTTGCTCCAAAGATTTATTCTGATTCTTTTCCAGTTGAAATCAAGTTCATACTTAGTACATTCTCTGTCAACAGTCACCCTTGGATGGCATCTACAATCCCATCTTCGGAAAATCTCCATCATTCCTCCAAATGGCATCTATAAGCCCATTCCCATTTCATTTTCAAGTGTAAATTTCTGGGCACTCTAGTGTCCAATCATCTTCCACCTTCAAGTCACGAATGACGGATCCGCCAATCTAACTCTCCAGGTTGAAGAAGATTGAACAGGGGCAGCTGTTGTACCCCAAAAATTTCCCTCTCATTTACCAAGTATTTTTTTAACAAGATCTCTTTGGGTTCAAGACTACACAAGGATTGATAAGCTCAAGACACCTCCTTAAGCACTGATGACTGAAATTAGGGTTTGAGATTGCACAAGGATAATTGAACTTTTAATGCCTCATATGACTTTCATGGATTATTATGGATCCCCAATATTTCTCATGTCAAGTTTCAAGTCTTGGATCACATTTTTGCTCAGTCAATTGACCAGTTGACCAAAAAATCAACTGTATTGGGGAAAAAGTCAACTGTGGCTAATTTACAGTCAAACTTCATAATTTTTTATCCATATAAACATTGTGAACTCATATATGTCATTTGATCAAGTTTAGACCATAATTCCTCAAGAAATTTGCCCAGATCATCAAAAGGGCAAAATGGTCAAAATTAGGGTTTTGATTGAGAAAGGGCAATTTATGATTTTTGACCTAGCAAATGGTTAATTGGTTTGAGGAATGATCTCAAGAGTTCAATTGCATCATTTTAACCTAATGGCATGACTCAAAACATTGTTCAAGATCAATTGATTGATAGTTGATTTTCAGTCAACTGATCAAAAGTCAACTGTATACTGAAAAGTCAAACTTTGACTTTTTGGTCAAAATCAAGTGTCAAAGATCACAATTCATCAAAACATATCAAAATATGAAACTTGTTCATCAAGAAGTCAAAAAGTCAAGATTTCATTTTGAAAAGTCAAAGTTTCCAAACTTAGAAATTTTTTCTAAGTGTTGAAAACTTCATATTTTTTCACAACTTTGAGCCATTTTTTCACCATGATGCAAGATGATTCAAAAGAAACTTTCAACATGAAAGTTGTAGATCTCCATGAGATCTAAAACTTTGCTTTACACAACTTCTCCTATAAATGCTTGGATCTCAAGTTATTAATCCATGAAGTCATGGTCATGAAACTAAACACTTAGTGAAAATTTTGCCCTAGTTTAGGCAGGATTTTGACCTAACTTCATGGAAATTTTTCACATAGTTCCAAGGGGAATTTTCAAAAGTGATTCAAAGAGGGGTTGTAGAGCACATTACAAGCTTTCCAAAATATCTAAGAACTCCTTGAGATCATTCGTGAGCAGGTAGAATCGAAGAGAGGAAGTTAGGATTTCAAACTGAAATTATAGGTCATTTTTGATGAACAAGAATTCAAATCTCAAGCCTATGCTGCACAATCTTGCTTTGGAAGCCTCTAAACCTCAAGATCTCTCCCTAATCATAAGATTACACTTGCTTTTGAGCTATTATCCATCTAATTCAAGCTTTATCCAAAGTAATTTTCCATTTATGGAACAAAGTTACCATTGCTATTTTGATAAAGCATTACTTTTGCAAATGTCAACTCTCCTCGAGCTCCTAACTTGTTGCCTCTGTCCACACTCAAGATAAATGGTAAGAAGCAAACATATATAAAGTTCCTAACCACTCTACATGCTTGTACTTTCTACCTTGAAACTACATTTCTCACTTTTCTTCAAAATCAAGCAACTTAGCCATAACCCTAGAACTTAGAAATCCTTTGTGCAAAACCTCTCCAACCTTTTACTTATAGATACACAAGTCATTTTCAAGAAAACACACGCATACACAAGCCCTAAAGCACACAAGAACTCATAACAGAATCAAAGATCACCATTGTTGCACATTCTGACCAAAAACTTAAAACTCACATCTCCCTTGTGCGTTTTCAAGACTTTTGGTTCCTAAAGCTTCTAAACATCAAATACAACTCATCCCTGTCCCTGTTACATAACTGTAACTTCATTTCCATCTTCCTCCATAGCCAAAAACAGAGCACTTCACATTGACTTCTCCAAGCCATTTCAGCCACTTTCAGCTCAAGCTAACCATTGCATTAGCTTCCTAGGAACTCGAGGAAGCTAACCTGATCATTGCAGCACCTTGAATCAAGCTCATTTGAATTTCACAATTTCCAGTTTTGAGGTATTTTTCTTGAACTTCTATCTCATTACTTAGGCATTGTTAGGCTTGCATTTGTGAAGATAAAATGTAGTCATCATTGCCCTGAAGCTGTAAATGTCCATAGATTTTATTTATATTTATTGAGCTAGGAGAATTTTAGGATTGAACCTTTGAAATAATTAGGTCAGAATTTGGTACTTTCAAAAATTCTCATTCATCTTTGATTTATAGTTTATGATATTTATATGGTTGGATTCGTATGAAAAATGGAGCAACTTTCATGTTTGCATTTTCCACTTTTTGTTGAGAAATGAATGAGATACAGGTGGTCTGGTTGGAGGTTGAAGATGAAGTGTATTCATGACTCATTTTGTATTATATATTTATCATTTCATTTAAATTAACGGATGTATAGCCACCCCAGTGGTAAGGCAGCACGCTGGTAACCAAGAGGGCGTGGGTTCAACACCCAGCGTGCTGGCATTTGCATTTTTTCACATTTTCTCATTGCTTCAACCTCAGCTTGCAGTTATTCCAACCGTCCGTCCTTATTGTCTTCAGGATTTTTCTTGGCCAGGTTCCCAGCGGGGAGTGCTTTCAACTCTTCCTGCCCCTTGTATAGACTTAGGAGCATTTCTATGAACTGAGCCTCTTGAATTTGGAGATCTCTGTTGTCTTGTTTGAGAGCCATTGCTGAAATAAACAGCGAGAACATGAGAGACCTACTTTGAAACCTATTTATGCAATGATATGTATGATATATGTATGTAATGTTTTCAAGGATCTCGCAGGGTAAACAAGAAAATGTCAGAAGTTGAGATTTACAACTTTGATTGAAAAACTTCGTATCGTCGAATGTCCTTCTACGATATTCAAGCTCACACTATCAAGTGGGTCATAGCCCCTGATTTAAGTTATCGTGTTTTGATGTTTTGACGACATTGGCTAGAGGAAAATAAATCCCCATGCCCCTTGCTAGACGTTTGGTTCATCATAACCTACACCACAGGCCCTTGAGATCCTTGAAATGGTTAAGGAAATGCTATGGTATGATGTTATGATGTGTATGCTATGCGTTTAAGAAAAGGTGCAAAGTGATATAAGCAAGTAAACCCTGCAAGAAATCCAAGTTATTGGATAATGACTGTAAACAAAACCTGCAAGGAACTCATGTCGTCAGATAATAAAACCCTGCAAGTAGTTCAAGTTGAAAGCACACAAGTCACACAAACAGCCTTAGGTTTAGGCTTGCATGGGTTTTAAGGTAGTACCCTCTTGAAGTTGGATTGGTTCAACCTGTCCTTGTAATAGTGATCGGGTTCTAAAGGATCTCAATATTACCGACCTTTCTCTTAGGCATTGTCTCAGCACAATCAATCTTTTCTTGCGGCCGAGATATCCCAAATGTCCAGCCTCAATGAGTGTAGTATCGAGTATCAACCAATTTTCAGCTCTACACTAAACCCGGTCATCTCACTACGTCCTAATGGCCAAGTTTGTTTAATTAGGGTTCTAAAGTCAATTAGTGCTTCATGACGCCAGACAGCAGCCCCGTATTCTCCTCGATTCACCACGAGGGATACCGGTACCAACAAATGCGTCACACTATCATAGCCATTATTTCAACCATATTGGTCTACGCCATACAATTTCCACAATCTATTGCTATTTACCTAAAAAGGTGTCCCAGATCCATGCGGAGGATCAAAGCAAGCCCAAACAGAGAACCATAATGTAAAGCGTACAAATCAAACAATGAAATCAATTAAATGTGATCTAACCCTAAGGTAACCCCACTTTAAGAATATTTCTCCAGCAGAGTCTCCAGTTCTGTGATACGCTGGGAGAACTGACTTGGAGTTTTGCGTTTGTCTTTGCAAATGTTGCGGTTTAGCAAGAGTCGCCACTGACTTTGCTTTTATCCAAAAGGAAAGGTGAAAAAGCACAGGAAATACCTTTAGAGATGTTTTCTTGAGTTCGGGGGGGTAGATTATGAAAATGAAGGTATTATCACCCTTTTCATCCATGGTTTTCCATGGGATCTTTAGTTGCTTGCTAGATCACTTGCTTTTTGTTTGAATGTGTGCTTGTGATGTGGGTTTTGAAAGTATTTTGAAAATGTGACTTTGTAATGATTCTCGTCTCTATAAGAATGCGTACAAAGTGTTGTTTTGAAAATAGTTCAAAGAGGTGTTTGCAGAATGTGTTTTTGAAAGTGATTTTGAAAATAGTTTTCTTTGTAATGATTCTCATCTCTATAAGAATGCATACAAAGTGTTTTCTTTTGAAAAATGTTTCAAATGAGAGTGTTGGTGTATAGAAATGTTTTTGTTGTGAGCAAGCGAGCAACTAGGAGCGAATCTACCTACTCAAAAGGTCTTAGATGTTCTTTTCCTCCTCCTTTAGATATTGCTATCTTACCATTGATTTAGTAAGAAGCCCCATCGTTGGATGTGAAGGGACGAGCGTGGGACATTTGTATAGTCATAGAAGGCAACCTATGGGACGTTTTAGCAATGTCGTTTAGGGACTAGATCGTTTACCGAAGGCAACATCGAGGGTCATCGAGGGACTACGATATTTTATCGAGGGTCTTTTGCTAAAACGCCCATGTTCGAGGGACATGACTATTTTTCCGATAGGCAACAAAGTGAGATTACCCTAAGGGTGCATGTGTGCAAAGTGTGTTTGATTGCATGCATTTAGTCTTGATTAGGGTGATCTATTTGTCAATTTCATGTCTTGCCATACACACCCTAATTACTAGCATTTACATTTAAAAGCGATAAATTGCAGAAATGTAAAGTCCTACGCTATTACAATATTTTAGGGATGGGGGTACATATTTATGAATGGGGGTTGCAAATAAAATTAAATCCTAAGGTACTATTACAACCATATTGAAATGTACAATATAAGAAAGAAAAAAAGATTTGTTTAGAAAATGGTTTTGTCTTAAAAAGGAAATAAATTAATAAAAGAAAGAAAATATTTTTATGTCTTTTATATTAAAAAAATGATGAAAAGGAAAATAAATGAGACGTAGACTCAGCGTGCTGCTATAAGCAAAATGAACGGGATTAGAAGTTCCGGAGTCAGGAGCGCTGTGACTCAGCAGGAAACGTCAGTGGGTATCAAAAGTTCTGAGTTGGTAAACTCTGGGATCCTGCAAAGAACATTAGAGGGGAAACACAAAAGTTCTGAGTGGTATTCAGACAGTGGACCACAAGTCATAAGTTCTATATTACAATAAAACAGTGAGTAAACCCCATAAATTCAGTGTATTGTCAGCATGTAAAAATTAGAAACTCTGAGTGTGTAAAAAACAGCGAGTGGAAACATCAGAAGTTCAATATGTTTGACATGTAGGGAGAACTCAGAAGTTCTGTGCTGTGTTAGAGCAATGAGTGAATCATGGAAGTTCTATGCGTTAGAATGGTGAGTGAAGAACAAAAGTTCTGTGTTACGTTTCATCTCTTTCCTTATATCAATCAGCACAATGATAGCTTATTCAGTTTTCAGCAAACAGCAAATCCGAAGGATAAATAACACAACAGTTTATGGAAGTTCTGATCCTGGTCCTGAGTCTAGCCTTAATCAGGAAGTTCTGATCCTCAGTTTTTCTACTTACACAGTGATATGGACAACATCAATACTATGATATCTACATGTTTAATGATGTTCTGAGTGAAAAGATGTAGAGTCAGAAAGACTTACCTTGGACCTGGAGCGTGGGCTTGGAGCTTTGAGCTACTGCCTTTAGATGTTCTGGTGTCAGCGAGAGTGACAGAAGAGTGGTTGTGTTCTTTGATTCAAAGGGGAGGAACAAAAGGTTTTGTTTTTTATTTGCGAAGGTTTTCCCTGTTTCCTCTTCTCTCTTTTGGCCAATCTCCTTCCCCAAAGCTATCCTTTTGCAAGTGTGATGGAGCAACTTATTTATAGATGAATTTGTTGTGGTTTTGGGGGAAAAAATAGATGGGATTTGAACTTTTGGCACACTGTTCCATTGCTTTTTGATTACAAATTTTTGTATTTGGTGCAAATACAAGATTTGGGAAAATGCAGGTGTGGACTGGATTAACTGCTGGTTAGAGTATTATACTGTAGCAGTGCAGCAGGTTGTTTAAACGAGGTCTTGGGATTTGGTGATGTTATGATTGCAGAAGATCAGAAACGTAACCTCCAAATGCTGAAGGGGCATGTTCTGATCGGAGCGTTGAACATAGCCTCCATATGCTGAAGAATCATGTTCTGACTGAAGCATCATGTTCTGACCAAAGAGCATCGCTTCTGTATGTTCTGATTGAAGCATCATGTTCTGAACCGTGTTTGTAACTTCTGACTGCACTTGCATAGAGCCTGGCTCAGAAGTTCTGAAGTATCATATTCTCTAGACACTTAGAAAATTTTCTAAACGTTTAGAAAATTTGATTTTCAAAGTAACTTCTGACTTTTGATTTTTGATGAACCAATTTCATGCCTTAATGAAATATGATTCTTGGAACTTGATTTTTGATTCAAAAGTCATAGTTTGACTCCTTTGGTGTGCAAATGACCATTTTCCCATTGTGAGTGATTTTCTTGAAAAGTTGTAATTCAAGACTTGGAACTTGATAGAAACAAACCTGAGAGTCCAGGATGATCCTTTGAGAAATGGGATGGCAAATTTTGGGGTACAACAGTTGCCCCTGTTCAATCTTCTTAAGGCTGAGGATGTAGATTGGTTAATCTGCCCTTCGTAATCTGAAGGCGGAACATGATTGAACACTAGAGTGCCCAGAAATTTGCACTCGCATGAAGGAATACTGATTGGTGATGTTGGGAATGGGCTTACAAATTCCATTTGGAAGGCGACGGGAAATAACAGGAGATGGGCTTTGCCATCCGAAAAAGATTGGTTGCATAAGAGATTCCTGGATGAGAGTTCCTGTACCTGCTGTCGAGGGGGGAACTTTGCCGGGGAATGTCGACTTATGCACTGGGAAGTAAAGTCTAGGAGCTTCGGTTATCCATTACTCTACTGAGGAATTATATCCCGACTGAGGAGGTGAAAGTAGAACGTATACCTGGTCAGGGTCCAGGCTGTACAGCAACTCGCTGGGGAAATGTGAAATCGACCGTATCTGGTCGGGTCCAGGCCTTGCAGTGTTGTAAACTGCTGCTTGGAGATGAGGGAGAAGGAACCTGGATAGTAGGGTTACTTTGAAATGAAATCATGGATAGTAGGGCTTGCGGGAAGGAACCTGGGTAGTAGGGTTACTTCGAAATGAAAGCCTGGATAGTAGGGCTTGTATGAAGGAACCTGGGTAGTAGGGTTACTTTGAAATGAAAGCCTGGATAATAGGGCTTGTGGGAAGGAACCTGGATAGTAGGGTTACTTCGAAATGAAAGCCTGGATAGTAGGGCTTGTGGAAAGGAACCTGGATAGTAGGGTTACTTCGAAATGAAAGCCTGGATAGTAGGGCTTGTGGGAAGGAACCTGGATAGTAGGGTTACTTCGAAATAAAAGCCTGGATAGTAGGGCTTGTGGGAAGGAACCTGGATAGTAGGGTTACTTCTAAATGAAAGCCTTGACAGTAGGGCTTGTGGGAAGGAACCTGGATAGTAGGGTTACTTAGAAATGAAAGACTGGATAGTAGGGCTTGTGGGAAGGAACCTGGATAGTAAGGTCACTTTGTTTGATCTTGTAGATTAGTTGACCCGTTTGGTTTCGGGAACCGATTTTCTCTTGGTTGCCTGCAGATATGACATGTATAACTACTGGAATTGTTGGTGATAACTGTCTTTCCTGAAAAGATAACAGGGTTAGTTATATGCGATGCATGAAACACGTTGTGAGATGACGTCCTCAAGATTATGTTGTATGTGATATGTATGCGCATGTCATGATGTATGAGCATGGGATGTTGGTCATGACATATCCGAGTCCAGGAAAATAAATCCCTGAGCGCTGCTGGAGAAAATAGAATTCCTGACTGTTGTAGAGAAATATGGCTCTTCTACTTCCACTGGGGATGATGAATGGAAGTGACTGTACTTTTGTCAGGGGGGAATTCTGTTTGAGAATAACTCTGGGGAACAATTTGGAAGGTGAATTTCCAAAAACTGAAGTAATGAGCTTTGTCGGGGATTGAGTTCCTTTATCCAGAGAAATAAACTCCGCTCGGGAGAAAACTATATGAACCGCTTGCGATTACAAAATTTGGTCGGGGAACATAGATGTCGGCTCTCTGAAGGAACTTGGCTAGGGAAAGTAACTCCCGTTTGCGGAAGCCGATGTCAAAGCTTTGGTTGCCCTACTATGTGGGGAGGCATAGACGTCACGGGGTCGCATTCTGAGGAAATGACAATGACTTTGCATCAGGACTTTTCTGCCCCTGTACCTACTGGAGAAAGTGCCTACGGAGGATTTGTAGATTGAGTGTTATCCCAAATCATGAGGTGCTTGGTAACTGCCGATCATAATGATAAGTCTTCTACTGATAGCCAAGTGACAAGATGACGGGACATAGTCGTACGCTTTGATCCCTAACTTTTTCCTGGACCGCCCTTTCGGGTTTTCAGTCCATCGGGATACCCCTTTTTTGCCCAAGCCGCCTTTTCAGGTTTTCGAGTTGCCGGGTGTAAATATTTTTTTTTGTTTTTATCCCTAATTTTTGCCCGAACTTTTTTGGTTCGCCGGGATGCCCTTATTTTTGCCTAGGCCAGTCGACCTAGCGGGTCTTTTTCATGCATGGTCTTTTCCGACTATGTCCATGTTCTCAGGATGTAGGGCGTTGTCACCGTCCATAGTGTTGTGTTATAGTACAGTCAAGATGTTTTCTTGATGGCACATGATTTGTTGCTGGAATGCGTGTGTAATGCCCCAAGTGATTCAGATGGAGATCTGCCCCTGGTTATTTGGCACTTTTGGAGAGACTGCCCCAACTGTGTTATACATCATGTCATGCCCCTTGCTTATGGGAGACCTGTTGTTGGAAGTGTCTTTCCTGCTGAGGTGATTCTGTCCATTGAGAGGATGTCTGTTCATTGAATATCCATTGTGCGGATTTCTGTGTTGTCAAACAACTAGTCATATGCAAACAATGTCATTTAAAGAATGCAAAGCCTATGTCTGTCTTGAAGTTTGAAAATTCATTTTTTAGTAGAACAAACAAATTTTGTAAAAGTGTGATATCAACTCGGGATTTATAGCGAATCCTACAGGAGTCAGGATACCTTTTGTAACAATATGCTTTCGAACTAACCCATGCTTCAGCTAGGACTTTTAAGGGTTATAACGTGGCCTGGTTCACGGTTCAAGAAACAAAGGATAAAGACTCAAAATTTATTTGTACCCACCCGCTCTTCGTGATATTCTTCAGTTTTGTGCTCAGTTAATTGCACGTTTAGAATCCCAGTTGAGTTTTGAAATATTGTCCTTGATGTTCTAGTGATGGTTCGGATACTGACAGTTTATTTTGAATAGGCAGACATCTTTTTTGTCGAGTATTTGTATGACCTCTTTCTTTTTGATTTTACTATCCCTGTCTTTTGCCTGAACTGTTTCTTTTTTATTACAGTCAGCAGGATGCCCCAGTTTTTTTTCTTAGGTCTCCTTCATAGGTTTTAACTTAGCGGGCTTTTATTTGGAGAGATAATGACTGCCTGTCTTGACAATCATGCGGAACCATCACCGTCTTTTGATTTGGAAGGACGTATTTGATGCCATTCATTGTGTACGAAGCGGAAGATTGTGACTGAATGCACGTCTGAATTGACTGAGAAAACTACCCTGCCCCAGGTTGTGATTAAGGATTTTAATTTATGTGAAAGAAAAACTCCTACTTCTTTGGCTCAAAGGGGTTGACTAGGTATTATCTTCCTTATAACTCCACTGTTTGGGATTTGAAACAACGCCTGTACATCATCAGCAAGGTCTGTTCAAAAGCATACTGTAGAGATTGTGGTATCGTTTTTGTCATCCTCCCTCTAAAGGCTTAGAGCTTTTGATCGAGAGTTGAATATCACAAAAAGGGAAGCAGTTTAAATATAGTGAATGCGAATGAATTGATTCAAAACAGACATATGCAATACATTGATAAAGTAACATAGTTTGACATGAATAAATGTTCGAACAATCAAAAGAAAATTACAAATTGAAAATTCTAATGAACAAAAGCCTCTTTTCCTGAATTTATCACTTCATATGGTATGTCTTTGAGGGAAGGTAGAAGAACTCAGCCTGACCATCTTGTGTAAACTCCAACACCCCTTCATCAATCAAGTTTTGAACTTCATATTTCAACCTCCAACAGCCGTCAGTATCATGCCCCGGGCTGTTGGAGTGGTATGCACACCTTGCATCAGGATTGTAGTTAGGGGACGAAGTCTTGGGATTCAGATGAGGTCCTATCAACATAATCAGATTCATCCTTAACAGGTGTTGCAAAGCTTGAGACAACGACATGTTGAGTTTGGTAAACTGCCTTTTGGGTATATGCAACTTACTCTGATTAACCCGTTGTTTTTGGTGAGGTTGTAGTTGGACCCGTAAGGTAGTAGCAATTTGGAAATGTCCACTCTTCACCAAACCAAACTATTGTCTTCTTGGAGGTTGATCAATGACTTGGTCCCCAACCTCAGCTGCTTGCTTCATACAGTTGTATCCATCTTGATGAAGTTTGTTGATAATGGTTCTCAACTCTTCTTGTCCCCGGGCTAGGCCTTGGATAAGAGCCATCTGACCTAGCATATGGGTTCTCATCGCTTCAACCTCAGCTTGCAGTTGTTCCAACCGTTCGTCCTTATTGTCTTCTGGATTTTTCTTGGCCAGGTTCCCAGCGAGGAGTTCTTTCAACTCTTCCTGCCCCTTGTATAGACTTAGGAGCATTTCTATGAACTGAGCCTCTTGAATTTGGAGATCTCCCTTGTCTTGTTTGAGAGACATTGTTGAAATAAACAACGAGAACATGAGAGACCTACTTTGAAACCTGTTTATGCAATGATATGTATGATATATGTATGTAATGTTTTCAAGGATCTCGCGGGGTAAACAAGAAAATGTCAGAAGTTGAGATTTGCAGCTTTGATTGAAAAACTTCGTATCGTCGAATTTCCTTCTACGAGAGTCAAGCTCACCATATCAAGTGGGTCATAGCCCCTGACTCAAGTTATCGTGTTTTGATATTTTGATGGCATTGGCTAGAGGAAAATAAATCCCCCTGCCCCTTGCTAGACGTTTGGTTCATCATAACCTGCACCACAGGCTCTTGAGATCCTTGAAATGGTTAAGGAAATGCTATGGTATGATATTATGATGTGTATGCTACGCGTTTAAGCAAAGGTGTGAAGTGATCTAAGCAAGTAAACCCTGCAAGAAATCCAAGTTATTGGATAATGACTGTAAACAAAACCTGCAAAGAACTCATGTCGTCAGATGATAAAACCCTGCAAGTAGTTCAATTTGAAAGCACACAAGTCACACAAACAGCCTTAGGTTTAGGCTTGTATGGGTTTTAAGGTAGTACCCTCTTGAAGTTGGATTGGTTCAACCTGTCCTAGTAATAGTGATCGGGTTCTAAAGGATCTCAATATCACCGACCTTTCTCTTAGGCATTGTCTCAGCATAATCAATCTTTTCTTGCGGCCGAGATATCCCAAAAAGTCCAGCCTCAATGAGGGTAGTATCGAGTATCAACCAATTTTCAGCTCTACACTGAAACCGGTCATCTCACTATGTCCTATTGGCCAAGTTTGTTCAATTAGGGTTCTAAAGTCAATTAGTTCTTCATGACGCCACTCAGCGGCCCCGTATTCTCCTTGATTCACCACAAGGGATACTGGTACCCACAAACGCGTCACACTATCATAGCCATTGTTTCAACCATATCGGTCTATGCCGTACAATTTCCACAATCTATTGCTATTTACCTAAAAAGTTGTCTCAGATCCGGGTGGAGGATCAAAGCAAGCCCAAACAGAGAACCATAATGTAAAACATACAAATAAAACAATGAAAGCAAGTAAATGTGATCTAACCCTAAGGTAACCCCACTTTAAGAATATTTCCCCAGTATAGTCGCCAGTTCTATGATACGGTGGGAGAACTGACTTGGAGTTTTGCGTTTGTGTTTGCAAATGTTGCGGTTTAGCAAGAGTCGCCACCGACTTTTATTTTATCCAAAAGGAAAGGTGAAAAAGCACAAGAAAGACCTTTAGAGATGTTTTCTTGAGTTCAGGGGGTAGATTATGAAAAGGGAAGGTATTAGCACCCTTTTCATCCATGGTTTTCCATGGGATCTTAAGTTGCTTGCTAGATCACTTGCTTTTTGTTTGAATGTGTGCTTGTGATGTGGGTTTTGAAAGTATTTTGAAAATGTGACTTTGTAATGATTCTCGTCTCTATAAGAATGCATACAAAGTGTTATTTTGAAAATAGTTCAAAGAGGTGTTTGCGGAATGTTTTTTTGAAAGTGATTTTGAAAAGGGTTTTCTTTGTAATGATTCTCGTGTCTATAAGAACGCATACAAAGTGTTGTCTTTTGAAAAATGTTTCAAATGAGAGTGTTGGTGTATAGAAATGTTTTTGTTGTGAGCAAGCGAGCAACTAGGAGCGAATCTACCTACTCAAAAGGTCTTAGATGTTATTTTCCTCCTCCTTTAGATGTTGCTATCTTACCATTGATTTGGTAAGAAGCCCCATCGTTGGATGTGAAGGGACGAGCGTGGGACATTTATATAGTCATAGAAGGCAACCTATGGGACGTTTTAGCAATGTCATTTAGGGACTAGATCGTTTACCGAAGGCAACATCGAGGGTCATCGAGGGACTACGAACTTTTATCGAGGGTCTTTTGCTAAAACACCCATGTTCGAGGGACATGACTATTTTTCCGATAGGTAACAAAGTGAGATTACCCTAAGGGTGCATGTGTGCAAAGTGTGTTTGATTGCATGCATTTAGTCTTGATTACGGTGATATATTTGTCAATTTTATGTCTTGCCATACACACCCTAATTACTAGTATTTACATTTAAAAGCGATAAATTGTAGAAATGTAAAGTCTTACACTATTACAATATTTTAGGGATGGGGGTACATATTTATAAATGGGGGTTGCAAATAAAATTAAATTCTAAGTTACTATTACAACCATATTGAAATGTACAATATAAGAAAGAAAAAAAGATTTGTTTAGAAAATGGTTTTGTCTTAAAAAGGAAATAAATTAATAAAAGAAAGAAAATATTTTTATGTCTTTTATATTAAAAAAATGATGAAAAGGAAAATAAATGAGACATAGACTCAGCGTGCTGCTACAAGCAAAACGAAAGGTGTGATATGGTGGAAGAACTGACTGTTTTTGGAATGCTGGTTTGCATTTTAGGTTTTGTTTTCGCAAAATGTCGCGGTAAGCAAGAGTCGCCACCGACTTTTATTTTATCCAACAAGGAAAGGAAAAAAGCACAGAAAAATTCCTTTTTTGAGATATTTCTCGGGTTCGGGGGGTAGATTATAGAAAGGGAAGGTATTAGCACCCTTTCTATCCTATCCACGGGCTCTTAGGTACTTTCTCAATTGTTTTCAAAATTGTTTTCTTTGTGCTTGTGGGTTTGAAAAAAGTTTTTTGTTTGAAACTTCGATTTAACTCTTGCTTCTGTCCTCAAGAGTGTAATGAAGTGTTTTGAAAACTTTGTTCGAAAAGTGTAAGTGTGAAAAGTTTTGTTTTGAAAGAGCAAGTATCTAAGAGCTATCTACCTACTCGAAAAAGGAATCGTTCTATTGTAATGTCCTTCAGACAATGCTATCCCACTATTAGTGAGTAGGTAGCACCGTCGTTGGAGTTTAAGGGTCAATTCGAATTAGGGACTTACGGTCACCAAAGCAATGTTAGGACGCCTTAGCGGTAACCCTAATGTCTTAGATATTTTGTTTGAGGCAACAATATCCGAGGCAACCGTTTCGAGGCAACTATGATCTTTTAGACAAGAGGACGGCCTTTAAAACGACCTATACTCAATGACCGTGTATGAAGGAAACCAAGTGGGGTGTACCCTAAGAGTGCGCATGTACGAGTGTGTCGTTTTCAGTTATTTTTATCTTTATACATGTTAAGGGTGATCTAATTTGATTTTAGGTTAAAACATTCAGTCTTGTCATGCAACCCTATTATCAAACATCTAACAGTTATAATTTGCGGAAATAAAATGCGGAATTTAAATTACAAGGCGTCGGGTATTTACATCGCCAAAGACAAACCCTTTGAAAAATAAAATAAAGCGATAAAAATAATTAAATGTCCTATTTAACTATTACAATCCGTAAGCAGATACATAATTGGATAAAGAAAAGTAACGCGCACGGGAAATTGAATCGAATGCAAATTTTAGGGTTTTGACCCTTTTGGTTAAAGAAAATATCCTTTTTTTGGTTTTTTTGTTGTTTTTATTTAAGGAAAAGAAATTAAACCTAAATTAAATGCCTAAATTAAGTTAATAAATTAATTAAATGAAAAAAATAAATTATTTTTGGAGTTTTTGATTATTTAGGAAAGAAATTAAAAATGATTAAATTAGTGGTTAATATCTAATTAAATCTAATTAATTAAAATTATTTACAAAATAAATTAAAGTTTTCTAATTAAAAACCTAATCAATTAATAAATTTATTAAGAAAAGTAAAAGTTTAAAGTTTGATTGAAATAAATTTTTTTTTTGTAATTTTATTTAATAAAAACAGAAGTTTGTGATTGGTTAGAAAATTAAATAAAACAATTAAAGTATTTAAACAAAAACAAATAAAAGAGAATGGAAGAAATGGGCCTGCTTTTGGAGGGTGTTGGTAGTAATTTTGTAGGCCCAACAATGCTGATCTGTTTGACTTTCTCTGATCCAATATGCATGGATTGACCTGGACTATGGTGGACTTTCAACGTGGACCACCAGATCTGGCTCCTTGGCCATCTGGCGCTTGGATCATGAGGGAGCATGGTGGATTGCAAGCCAGCGTATGCATACAATCACCTGAAAACAAAAATTATAGAGAAAGTGGGGGACCTGGGATTCGAACCCAGGTCCTGAAGGAGAGTGCATTGCCAAGGTTACCACTGAGCCACACTGCTTGGTTTGTTATAGTAATGCAAAGGAATAATAATATAATAAAACAAAATCAATTAGTCAGAAAATAAAAAAAGAGCGCCAAGATTTGAAATAGCCAATGGACGGAGGACACCTCATCGTCCCTGTCCTCAAACCCTTGTAAAAAAATACCTGCAGATTTGAATCTGCAGCTAAAAGCGCAGTCCGGTTCTAAAATTCTCTCCAGGCCATATAAATGCATTCCAAGAACATGGTTTGATTCGTCATGACCTCCTGATCACAACCATGTTCTTCTTATGTCTCAATTTTACCTGAAACAGAAAACCCTAAAAGCAAACGAAGAACCCTAGCTATGGTGATTTTTTATATAGGGCACATAAATGAAATTGGCTATTACCATTAGTTTGCAAATGATATGAGGGTTACAAATATGTTATTAGTTTGTTCAATAGATGCCCGAATGATTCAAATCGAGATCAAGAATAGGGGTGAATAGCGTGAGACTTACAACACATTTGGAGGCTTAAGGATGCATGGTTTTGACCGAGTTAGCTTGTGTGAATGGCCACGAATCGATTGAGACCACTCTCGCGTCCTGAAACTGCCTCTAACCTGGATTTTGATCTCCAACTTTTTTGTGATTTTTCTCACTTTTGTTCTGCCTCTTCCAACACTTGCCAACCCTTATTTTCGTGTGTTTAGCTTCCTTATGTAATGTGTACTGCATTAGGGTAAGAAACTTGGTACAAATCTCTCCATATCAATGCCCATGAATTGGATTTGATTCCACCATTAAAACCTTCCAAATTTTATTTGATTTGGATCTTTTTGTGCATTCAAGCCTTAATTCGAATTTGATTCGCATAAGAGATGTATTCAAAGACTAAAGCAACCAAAAAAATCATGAATTATCAATGCCTTGGATTTTATATGATTTTATTTAATTTAAAATGAATAAATTCAAATAAAAATCAAATTAAATAATAAAAATGAGATGTAGGCACATGGCTGAGGCTAGGGCACTTGGGATACAATGCAAACTCAAATCAAGTGGAAAGGAATGGGCCCATTTTACAAATTTGAAGTTTTGGGGATAGTTGACTTTAGGCAATTTTGAAAAAAAGTCCAACTTCAACAATGCATAAATTCTTCAATTTTGAACTTTTGGAGGTGTTCTTGGACTTTTAAGAAATATTGATATGTCCTCTAATCAACCCTTTTGGTATCATAGAATTTTGATATTACATGCTCAAGTTATAAGCTTTGGAAAAACTGTGCTTTTGTTGACTTTTCAAAATGACCTATAATGTCCAAATTCATAACTTCTTGTGAGTGCATTTTATGGACTTGGGGTGTGAAGATGGATTGTGGGGAATTGAATCCTCTTAAAACTTAGCTTTGGATGGGTCATTTCTCATAAAGTATGAGAAAGTTATGCTTGGTCAAAGTTGAGTTGACTTTTCTTGCAAAACCCTAATTTAGCAACTTTTGAACCTTGATGAATTATGATCAAAGCTTGATCAAATGATGAAATATCCTTCAAAATGATAATGTTTACAAAAAATCTTGAAGTTTGACTGTTTGTAGGTCACAGTTGACTTTTGCCCTAACATAGTCGATTTTTGGACTTTTGAGCAATTGACTGAGCAAACTTCCTCTGCAAGGCTTGAAACTTGACATGGATGATCTTGAGAAAATATTAGGACATTAGGAGTCAATTGAGGTCATTTGTATTCAAGGATCTTGATGCAACACAAAACCCTAATTTGGGGTAGACTGCCTTAAGAGATAGCTTGTCTGACCAACTCTTAAGCAACCTTGAGCCACTTGGAGATTTTTCTTGCAATGTCTTGAGAAATATGGGAGGGAAAATTTTGGGTTACAACAGCTGCCTCTGTTCAATCTTCTTAAACCTGAGGATGTAGATTGGCTTTCATGCCTTTCGTGATCCGAAGGTGGAAGATGATTGAACACTAGAGTGCCCAGAAATTTGCACTCGCATGAAGTGGTATCAGCATTGTGATGTCGGGAATGGGCTTACATATGCCATTTGGAGATTGCTGGCGGGAGGATGGGCTTAAAGATTCCATCTGCAGGAGTGTTGATCGCAAGCGAGAGCTTGTATACCTGTTGTTGTAGAAGATTCTGCTGGGGAAGTCTGATTTTGTTGAGATTTAGGAACTTGCCTATACTTCAATTGAGAGAACATCTCTGCTGAGTTTTAAGAACTTGTCCGTAATTCAATTGGGGGGAAACATCTTCATCGAGATTTAAGAACTCGCCCATAATTCAACTGAGAAAACTCTGCTGAGATTTTAGAAACTCGTCTATAATTCGATGGAGGAACTTTGTCGAGATTTAGAACCTTATCTGTAATTCAACTGAGGATAATTCTGTTGAGATTTAAGAATTGTTCAGTAATTCGACTGAGGGAAACATCTTCATCGAGATTTAAGAACTCGCCCGTAATTCAACTGAGAAAACTCTGCTGAGATTTAGGAACTGTCTGTAATTCGACGGAGGAAATTGTCGAGATTTAGGACCTTGTCTGTAATTCAACCGAGGATAATTCTGTTGAGATTTAAGAACTGGTCAGTAATTCGACTGAGGGAAACATCTTCATCAAGATTTAAGAACTTGCCCGTAATTCAACTGAGAAAAACTCTGCTGAGATTTAGGAACTGTCTGTAATTCGACGGAGGAAATTGTCGAGATTTAGGACCTTGTCTGTAATTCAACCGAGGATAATTCTGTTGAGATTTAAGAACTGGTCAGTAATTCGACTGAGGGAAACATCTTCATCGATATTTAATAACTTTCCCGTAATTCAACTGAGAAAAACTCTGCTGAGATTTAGGAACTGTCTGTAATTCGACGGAGGAAACTGTTAAGATTTAGGACCTTGTCTGTAATTCAACTGAGGATAATTATGTTGAGATTTAAGAACTGGTCAGTAATTCGACTGAGGTAAACATCTTCATCGAGATTTAAGAACTTGCCCGTAATTCAACTGAGAAAAACTCTGATGAGATTTAGGAACTGTCTGTAATTCGACGGAGGAAATTGTCGAGATTTAGGACCTTGTCTGTAATTCAACCGAGGATAATTCTGTTGAGATTTAAGAACTGGTCAGTAATTCGACTGAGGGAAACATCTTCATCAAGATTTAAGAACTTGCCCGTAATTCAACTGAGAAAAACTCTGCTGAGATTTAGGAACTGTCTGTAATTCGACGGAGGAAATTATCGAGATTTAGGACCTTGTCTGTAATTCAACCGAGGATAATTCTGTTGAGATTTAAGAACTGGTCAGTAATTCGACTGAGGGAAACAACTTCATCGAGATTTAATAACTTGCCCGTAATTCAACTGAGAAAAACTCTGCTGAGATTTAGGAACTGTCTGTAATTCGACAGAGGAAATTGTTAAGATTTAGAACCTTGTCTGTAATTCAACTGAGGATAATTCTGTTGAGATTTAAGAATTGTTCAGTAATTCGACTGAGGGAAACATCTTCATCGAGATTTAAGAACTCGCCCGTAATTCAACTGAGAAAACTCTGCTGAGATTTAGGAACTGTCTGTAATTCGACGGAGGAAATTGTCGAGATTTAGGACCTTGTCTGTAATTCAACCGAGGATAATTCTGTTGAGATTTAAGAACTGGTCAGTAATTCGACTGAGGGAAACATCTTCATCAAGATTTAAGAACTTGCCCGTAATTCAACTGAGAAAAACTCTACTGAGATTTAGGAACTGTCTGTAATTCGACGGAGGAAATTGTCGAGATTTAGGACCTTGTCTATAATTCAACCGAGGATAATTCTGTTGAGATTTAAGAACTGGTCAGTAATTCGACTGAGGGAAACATCTTCATCGATATTTAATAACTTTCTCGTAATTCAACTGAGAAAAACTCTGCTGAGATTTAGGAACTGTCTGTAATTCGACGGAGGAAACTGTTAAGATTTAGGACCTTGTCTGTAATTCAACTGAGGATAATTATGTTGAGATTTAAGAACTGGTCAGTAATTCGACTGAGGTAAACATCTTCATCGAGATTTAAGAACTTGCCCGTAATTCAACTGAGAAAAACTCTGATGAGATTTAGGAACTGTCTGTAATTCGACG
Source organism: Vicia faba (assembly GCA_948472305.1). NCBI lineage: Eukaryota > Viridiplantae > Streptophyta > Magnoliopsida > Fabales > Fabaceae > Vicia > Vicia faba. The sequence goes on from OX451738.1 coordinate 380,015,987, forward strand.
GAGGAAATTGTCGAGATTTAGGACCTTGTCTGTAATTCAACCGAGGATAATTCTGTTGAGATTTAAGAACTGGTCAGTAATTCGACTGAGAGAAACATCTTCATCAAGATTTAAGAACTTTCCCGTAATTCAACTGAGAAAAACTCTGCTGAGATTTAGGAACTGTCTGTAATTCGACGGAGGAAATTGTCGAGATTTAGGACCTTGTCTGTAATTCAACCGAGGATAATTCTGTTGAGATTTAAGAACTGGTCAGTAATTCGACTGAGGGAAACATCTTCATCGAGATTTAATAACTTGCCCGTAATTCAACTGAGAAAAACTCTGCTGAGATTTAGGAACTGTCTGTAATTCGACAGAGGAAATTGTTAAGATTTAGGACCTTGTCTGTAATTCAACTGAGGATAATTATGTTAAGATTTAAGAACTGGTCAGTAATTCGACTGAGGTAAACATCTTCATCGAGATTTAAGAACTTGCTCGTAATTCAACTGAGAAAAACTCTGATGAGATTTAGGAACTTTCTGTAATTCGACGGAGGAAATTGTCGAGATTTAGGACCTTGTCTGTAATTCAACTGAGGAAAATTCTGTTGAGATTTAAGAACTGGTCAGTAATTCGACTGAGGGAAACATCTTCATCAAGATTTAAGAACTTTCCCGTAATTCAACTGAGAAAAACTCTACTGGGATTTAGGAACTGTCTGTAATTCGATGGAGGAAATTGTCGAGATTTAGGACCTTGTCTGTAATTCAACTGAGGATAATTCTGTTGAGATTTAAGAGCTGGTCAGTAATTCGACTGAGGTGAAAGCTTCATAACTGAGATTTTAACCGCATCCTTCCTGAAAGGTAAAGGTTATCTGTATGTAATGCATGATATGTGTCAAACAATGATGTTCTCAAAATAAATGAGATTGTGTTGTATGATGCGTATATGCATGTGTCATGATGTATGAAAATGTAATGTTTTAGCCGGGGAAGATAAATCCCGGATAGCTGCTGGAGAAAAGAGTTGAATTCTTTGTTTCCGTTGGGGATGGCGAACGAAGATGATTGTGAGAATAAACCTGCAGGAAAGGATAACTCCGTTGGGGAATAAACTGACGAGGAGATTACTTTGTGGGGAAGAGATGCTCTGTAGAGCATTCCATCGATAAATTCAGCTGGGGATGAATTACCGTTGCTGGTGATACTGAATCCTGTTAGGGATCAAATTTCTTGTTTGTGAAAGGAAAGAACTCCGATGGGGATGATCTTCAGTTGTGACTTCACTGGGGATAACCTTTTAGACTCTAATGGGGATAATCCTTTGAGCTCTGTTGGGGACAATCTTCCAAAGTCTAGTGGGGATGATTCTCCAAATTCCACTGGGGAAGCTTTTTCAGACTGCGCTGGGAAAAATTTCAAACTCCACTGGGGATATTTTGTATTCTGCCGGGGAATATTCTTATACTCCGCTGGGGAATATTAAGACCTTTTAGTGCTGACGGTAAATAGACTCTGCTTGGGGAGAATATTAGCGATTCTTTCACAGTTGCAAGTCTCAGCTGGGGAGAGCTATCATTACTGTCTTGCTCTTCGGGGAGTGAAAGCACCTTGGCCATATTCTTCAGCTGAATCTACCTTTGTACATGGTGGATAAAACAACTGGAAAGCTTGGACAATTCTTATTGTCCTTGTTTCTGATATTACAAGTAATCATCTTTTGTTTTGCATGTAAATATTTATGAGCAGCAGTTAATGTCAAATGCATATATCAAAAATGAACATTGGACGTTCTTTGCAAAACAAAACAGAAAAAAGACAAATTTATTTGTGAAAATGACTTGTATTGATTTTGAAGTTTGGCCTATAAATAAGCGTTTTTGTACAAGAGGCTGACGTCCTAGTAAGAGAACGCCGCCGAACAGATATTTTATACATTTTGTGTAAAAGAAAACAAAACAGCTATGTGAATAATCCTACTGGGTTCCAAATCTGCTATTGCCTTTATGTCCTCGAGCATCTCATCACTTTGCTACTTGGTTGAAGGTAGGTCAGATTGATTAGTGTCGTCCGAGCTTGATAGTCGATACCAAAGTCTGGTTGCAAGGTGATCCAATGAGACATAGTGTTACGCTTTGATCCCTAATTTTTGCCTGGACCGCCCTTTCGGGTTTTCAGTCCACCGGGATACCCTTTTTTGCCTAAGCCGCCTTTTCAGGTTTTCGACTTGCCGGGTGTACAGATTTTTTCATTTTTATCCCTTATTTTTGCCCGAACCCTTTTGGTTCTCCGGGAAGCCCTTATTTTTGCCTAGGCCAGTCGACCTAGCGGGTCTTTTATTATGCGTAGTATCTTTTCACTATGTCTGCATTGACGGGGTGAGGAAGGTCGTCACCATCCATGGTGGTTAGAATCATAGCTCCTCCTGAGAAAATGTTCTTAACCACAAATGGCCCTTCGTAAGTAGGGGTCCATTTGCCCATGGGATCACCTTGAGGTAGAATGATGCACTTGATCACCAGATCTCCAACTTGATACTCTTGTCTGTTAACTTTCTTGTTAAATTCCTTGATCATCCGCTTTTGATACGTCTGACCATGACAAATAGTAGTAAGTCTCTTTTCGTCGATTAAATTCAGCTGATCAAGCCGGGTCTGAATCCAGTCATCTTCGCTCAAACCTGCATCCTTCATAATCCGAAGAGAGGGTATCTGAACTTCAATGGGTAAGACGGCCTCCATGCCATATACCAAGGAATAGGGTGTTGTCCCTGTTGACGTCCGTGCTGAAGTACGGTACCCATGAAGAGAAAATGGTAACATCTCGTGCCAGTCTTTATATGTCACCATCATCTTCTGCACAATCTTCTTGATATTCTTATTAGCCGCTTCAACAGCCCCATTCATCTTTGGCCGGTAGGGAGAAGAGTTGTGATGCTGTATCTTGAACTGCTTGCAGAGCTCAGTGATCATCTTATTATTGAGATTTGTACCATTGTCTGTTATGATCCTCTCTGGTACACCGTATCGACAGATCAAATTATGCCGAATGAACCGTGCCACGACGTTATTAGTTACTGTAGCAAAGGAAGCTTCTTCAACCCACTTTGTAAAGTAATCAATTGCTACCAGGACAAAACGATGCCCGTTGGATGCCGTAGGTCTGATCTCGCTGATCATGTCGATGCCCCACATTGCAAAAGGCCAAGGAGCTATCAAGATGTTCAGAGGAACTGGAGGTATATGCACCTTATCAGCATAGACTTGGCACTTGTGACAGGTCCGAGAATGCTGATAACAGTCGGCTTCCATTGTGGACCAATAGTATCCTGCCCGAAGGATTTTCTTTGCCATGGTGTATCCACTAGAATGAGTTCTGAAAGCACCTTCATGTAAATCTGCCATGATATTTTCTGCCTCGTTCTTATCCATACAATGCATTAAGGTTGAATCATGGTTATGCTTGTAAAGGACACCATTATTGATGAAGAACTTTGCCGCAAACCTCCTCAGAAACTTCTTGTCATTAACAGATGCACCCTCGGGGCCTCTTCACCTCGTGGAACCAGGGTTTATCTGCTACCTCTTCAGTCTCAATGTCACAGCAATATGCAGGTTCATTCAATCTTTCAATGATAATCCGGGGAGCTTCGTTGTCTCAATTGACTTTGAACATAGAAAACATCGTAGCCAGTGCGTCCGCCAACTGATTCTCCTCTCTAGGGAAATGTTCAAAGTTTATCTTCTCGAAATGTGGAAGCAACTTCAATACATACTCCTTGTAAGGAATAAGATTTGGGTGTTTCGTATCCAACTCGCCTTTGATCTGACTGATCACGAGAGCGGAATCTCAGAAAACACTTAGAAACTTAATCCTTAGGTCAATTGCTGCTCGAAGACCCATGATGCACGCTTCATACTCCGCCATATTGTTGGTGCAGTTGAAACATAGTCGGGCGGTGAACGGAGTATGAGAGCCTTTAGGAGATATGATCACGGCGCCAATGCCATTACCCAAAGCATTTGAAGCTCCATCAAAGTACATAGACCATCGGGATCCTTCCTCAGGTCCTTCATCCGATCTAGGTTCTTCACAGTCGGTTACAATCATGATATTCTCATCCGAGAATTCAAAGTTCACAAACTAGTAAGCATCCACTGCCTGATGTGCCAAATGGTCGGCCAACACACTCCCCTTGATTACCTTTTGGGTCGTATACTGGATGTCATACTCAGTCAAGATCATCTGCCATCTTGCTATTCTTCCGTACAAGGCAGGATTCTCTAAGATATACTTGATTGGATCCATCTTTGATATCAATAGAGTAGTGTGAGTCAGCATATACTGTCTCAGCCGGCGAGCAGCCCATGCCAAAGCGCAGCAAGTTTTCTCGAGCAACGAGTATCGGGTCTCGCAGTCGGTAAACTTTTTGCTAAGGTAATACATAACATGCTCTTTTCGGCCAGACTCGTCCTGCTGACCCAACACACACCCCATTGAGTTGTCGAGTACTGTCAAGTATAAGATCAAAGGTCTCCCTTCAACCGAAGGCATCAGAATAGGTGGATCTTGAAGATACTCTTTGATCCTTTCGAAAGCGGCCTGACATTCATCGTTCCATCTTACCACTTGATCTTTCTTCAGTAGCTTGAAGATTGGCTCATAAGTAGCAGTCAGGTGTGAGATGAATCGGGAAATATAGTTCAGACGCCCCAGAAAGCCTCTGACTTCTTTTTCTGTTCGGGGAGCTGGCATTTCCTGTATGGCCTTCACCTTTGCAGGATCCACTTGAATACCTTTATCGCTTACGACGAAACCTAGCGGCTTACCAGATCTCACCCCCGAAGGTGCACTTGTTCGGGTTTAACCTTAGCTTGTACAACCTCAACCTGTCAAATAACTTCCGAAGGTGGTCAAGATGTTCTTCTTCAGTCTAGGATCTTGCAATCATATCATCGACGTATACCTCAATCTCATGATGGATCATGTCATGGAACAAAGCGACCATGGCACGCTGATACGTTGCCCCAACATTTTTCAATCCGAAAGGCATGACCTTGTAGCAGAAGGTACCCCATTGAGTAATAAAGGTTGTCTTCTCCATGTCTTCGGGAGCCATTTTAATCTGATTATAACCAGAGAAACCATCCATAAAGGAGAAGACCTTATGTTGAGCGGTGTTGTCAACCAGAACGTCGAAATGAGGCAGAGGGAAATCATCCTTGGGTCTCGCCCTGTTCAAATCCCTATAGTCAACACACATCCGAACCTTACCATCCTTCTTCGGAATAGGAACCACATTGGCCACCCACTGTGGGTAAGAAGTAACTGCTAGAAAACCGGCATCAAACTGTTTCATCACTTCAGCCTTGATTTTCTCAGACATCTCCAGGCGCATTCGGCGGACCTTCTGTTTCACTGAAGGACAGTCTTCCTTGGTAGGCAGGTGGTAAACCACAACATCGGTATCCAACCCATACATATCTTCATAATACCAGGAAAAGATCTCAACATAGTCACGCAACATCTGAATCAACCGTTGTTTAACACTAGGCTCCAGATTTTCACCGATCTTGACTTCTTTCTTGTCTACCTCTGTACCCAGATTTACTGATTCCACTGGCTCTTCATGCGGCTGTATGGCCCTCTCTTCCTGAAGTAGCAGTGTAGCAAGTTCACCAGGAACTTCACAATTATCTTCACCTTCGTATTCGGCTAAGTTGATCGGACTTTCGAAGTCATAACTGGCAGTAGAAGAGTCGTTACCAGTGAGATCCAGAGTGGATGTAGACCTGTATATGTGAGTGTGTGTAAAATAGCTGTTTTGCAATATATAATAAAATAAAAACAAGGAGCGCAAAATTTGAATTACAAGAACGTCCAATGCTTTTATTAATGATATATGTAGATGACACACATAAAGCCCTCACAAATAAAGCCACGGTGCCCCGGGTAAGACACTGGGCCGTAAAGTTTAAAAATTGTCGGTTACAAACTTAAAACAAAAGTCTCATTACTGGGTAATAAAAGAAATTGGGACGAAATCATTTGCCGTCCAATTGCTTAGTCCACCACCGGTAGTTGGGTAGATCCAACTGTCAAACTCAGACTCTTCAACATCATCTTCAATGGCATTCACTCCTGAATTGCTGATGAACAGGGGAGGTCTTCCGATCTGTGCACTCCAAACAGCCCTTTGAGCTTCTGCAGTAAAACCCAAACCAAACTTGTTAGTCTTATGTGCAAAATCAGGGAGTCGGCCCCAATTTGCACAGCCACCTTTCTCAACAACAGCCCGGGCATCCTTGAGGGAAGCCATCTTCATCGGAGGATCTTTGACAACAGTTTCAGTTGATGCTAGCGTCTGGGGAACTTCTTCAAAATGTTGGAACGGGGTCTCAATGAACTCCCTGTCCATTTCCACATACCGAAAAGAGTTGAGGTGGCTCACCATGTACTCCTCTTCCCCTCGTATTGTAACAATTTTCCCTTTGACTGGGTATTTCAGCATCTGATGGAGCGTAGACGTTACTGCCCCAGCTTTATGGATCCACGGGCGACCCAGCAAACAAGAATAAGATGGCCGAATGTCCATCACATAGAATGTAGATTCAAAAACCTGAGAACCAACCTTAATCGTAATATCCACTTCTCCGTGTACCATTCTCTTGGACCCATCAAAGGCTCTGACTATAATGTTGCTTGGTTTCAGCTCCAACACTTCACAGTCTAACCAGTCCAGCGCTTTCTTGGGCAACACATTCAACAAAGACCCAATATCTACCAACACGTGAGCTAGAGTAGTGCCCCTACACTCAATAGAGACATGCAGGGCGTCATTATGATTCTTCCCCTTAGCAGTCAAGTTGGCGTCGGAGAAACCTAACCCATTATCTGCTGTCAGACTAGCCACACAATCTTTAAACTGATCAGCTAATGTTTCTTGTGGTATGTGTGCAGTCTTCAGGAAGGCAATCAGAGCCTTGTCATGGGCTTCTGAGCAAAGCAGCAGAGACAACATAGAGATTTTGGATGGGGTTTGCCCCAACTGCTCGACTACATTGTAGTCGCTCTTTTTGATGATCTTCAAAATTTCCTCCATCTCTTGTCTAGAGGCTTCAACGGTAATCGTCTTTGGTGCCTCTGTCTAGGAAGGCTCACCGGTGGTCCATTTTCCCCGAGTATTAGATGACTCGGCAACAGGGGTAAGAATTGGAACTTGAACAGGGACAGTAGTAGGTGTACTGACAGGCGTAATAACAACAGGCTTCCGGACAGTTGGTGCAGAGATCTCAGGGGAGAAAAGTCTTCCGCTGCGGGTGACTTTACTAGATCCAACAATATTGCTGACGTTAGTATAAACATTCAAATCTTGTTTAACTCCGTGATAGTACACGTTAACCCCGTAGTGCCATGGGACAACTTTATTTGATGTATAGGGGCTAGGCCCAGGAATGGTGATGATCAACGGTGCAATTCTCGGAACGGATGTAATTCTAACAGGCTTTCTCGTGGAAGCCTTGGAAGAATTGTCGAAAATGGTGATTATAGCAACTTCTTCAGTAGGAACCAAAGGAACAAAAGTCTTCTCAAACATAATTTCTTTATTATCCATCAGGCATTGGACACCTGACTTCAAAAGATGGAAACTGGTAGGTAGGAAGGAACACATACGACAACCTTCGTCACAACCCGAAAATAAACCGGCTAACAGAAGGTTCTTCTTCACAGTCATCAATGGAGTAACAATGTCTTTCACAGAAACCACAAACGAGTCTTCATCTACAGCATTTACTCCATGCTTGGGCATAGGAGCAGTCACAACATTAGGTCTTTCAGGTGCTTCGAACTCAATCTCCTTAGCATCAATCAAGTCTTGTACCTTATTCTTCAAAACCCAACAATCATTCGTATCGTGCCCCGGGCTATCCGAATGAAAAGCACAGTGGGCGTTCGGGTTGTACATCGGTGATGTTGTGTTGGGATTCTTCGGGGCCTCCCTCGGAATCACCAAGTTGGTCTTCAATAGCTGTGGCAGAATCTGGGATAGAGTCATGTTGAGCTGAGTGAATTGTCTTCGCGGCCTCTCGGCCCTTGACTGATTTTTGCGCTGAGGAGCAACAACAGGTCTCAATATAACCACTGCGTTGACTGCTTGGCGGAGTTCAGGTCTATTATGGCTCTTCCCACTATAAACTACGCTTGACTCCTTCTTAAAAGGTTTCTTCTCGGTGTTTGATGAAGCACCCTTCTGTATTTTACCGGATTTGATACCGGCCTCAATTCTTTCCCCGGTCATAATCAGCTCTGTAAACCCGGACGAAGAACTCCTAATCAGATGGTTGAAATACGGACCAGACAAGGTCCCCAGAAACATATCCACTAGCTCCCTATCAGCCAAGGGAGGTTGCACTCTACCAGCAAGGTCCCTCCACTTTTGAGCGTAATCTTTGAAACCTTCGCCCGCACCCATAGACATACCCTGGAGTTGGGTACGCGTGAGAGCAAGGTCGGCATTGTATTGGTACTGCTTGTAGAAAGCAGCAGCCAAATCTTCCCAATTACGGATACTGGCTCCTTCCAGCTGGTAAAACCATTCAAGTTGAGTCCCTGAGAGACTGTCTTGAAAGAAGTGGATCCAGAGGTTTTTGTCAGTGGTGTATGGCTGAATCTTCCTAACATACGAACGGAGGTGCATCTTTGGGCAAGAAACCCCGTCGTATTTAACAAAGATTAGTGCTTTAAACTTGTGGGGGATTACCACCCCAGATGACAAACCCAAGTCTCCAAATTCCAGACCAGGCACTTTCTGAACTTCCATCGCGCTCAACTGGTCTTCCAGTTGCTTATATTTATCCTCAGCCGGAGGATACTGGTCTTCGTCAAAGTCAGTCTCGTTGTCAGAAACCACAGGGCTAGGAGCCCTCATTTCTTCCTGATTATCTCCCCCTCCAGATGAGTGAGTCAAATCAACCTCTTCTCGCAAATTGTTCCCAAATCTACGACCCATATTCAGTAGGACCGTCTTCTTCTTCTTCTTCTTCTCTTTCAAGATAAGGGTCTTCAAATCTTGCTGACCCTTAGCCAAACTCATGAATAATTCCTGGAACTGGGTGTTTTGAGCTTGCAAAGCCTTGATGGCTTGTTCAGTTGATGTTTCAGAAGACATGATGCTGAAATAAACAGCAAAGAAGATGAGAAAAACCTGTAAGGGTACCTGTTATGAGGTGCATGGGAATGATATGCGCATGGTATGATTTCAAAGACTTTAGAGATTCAAATTCGTAAACCAAAATGAAACACACTTTTATTAGATAAACTTGAAGTTCAATTGTTCAACAAATGCCTTTAAGGCGTTACAAGAAAGAAAAACTGAAAAGTAAATCAAAACTAGAAATAATCCAAAGACAATCAGCACTCCCATGGTCGTTTCCCGTCGGTGCGGACATAGTCATTGAGGATCTTTTCATTCTCCAATTGCCTTGTCAACTTTTGAATCTTCTGCTCTTGTTCGTGATACTTTTCTCTGTAAGTATCCCGCTCTTCTCTCAGCTGCATCCAAGATCTCTTTAATGCCCCAATGTCAGTAGGCATGTATGGATGGAGGATGGTAGGAGGAACCCCTTCTTCATCAGCAACCTCAACAGTTATAGGCAAGACGGCTTCGTACGACATTCCCAGCTTTTGGGCACAGATTCGAACCCATCAGAGATATGGCTCCATCAGAAGAGAAGTCTTTGCACCTAGCTCGTGCGGATCAGACCTGTGTACTCTATCCCAAGCTCGTATGAACCTGCAGCGTTGCTCGTCACTATACCCTTGGAAATCAAAGACAATACTTGGCATTATCAACTCATGAGTTCCTTCCCTCCTAGCTCACCCAAACTGACGTAAGGCCAAGCACGGGTTATAAGTGATCCCTCAATTGATTCCTAGAAGTGGAACATTGGGGTATTCCCCACAACGATCAATAATAGCCACATCTTCCATGCCTTTGATAGTCCAAATGATGTCATTATGATAGAGGGACATAATCATGTAGGCCCAACCCATGCCTTCCTTATTCTTCAAAACTGATTTGGGGAGGTGAGAAATAAACCACCTTTCCAGCAATGGTTCACAACACATAAGAGTTCCCCGTTTCCGAGCAGTACGGGCATAAAGAGAGTGTAGAATGTCACCTAAGAGAGTGGGTACAGGATTACCGGACATGAAAATATTCACTACATTCACGTTGACGAAAGAATCTGAGTTAGGAAACAACACCAAACCATATATGAGAAGATCCAAAAGGTCTTCAAATGCCTGAAAGTCTAGACTGTCCCAGAACTGATTAGCCTGATCAACCAAGAATTTAGCCAAGAAGCCCTTTGTCCCACTACGAGTTTCCCAATTAGACATTACCTTAGCCTTTGTCAGATGGAGGGCTGAAGCAATCTCTTCCGGCCTAAGGACTTTCTCCCAACCTGTGAACAGGGTCTGCTCCAGAATAGAGATACCAAGTAGATCAGAGAACTCTTCCAAGGTAGGGACCAACTGGTAGTCCGGAAAAGTAAAGCAGTGGTACAATGGATCAAAGAACTGGCATAAGACACTCATCATCTGTTCATCCATCTTGGAGGTGACCAAACCAAGGAGGTGCCCATGTCTTCTGATAAAGGAGGAAGTATCTGGAACCTTTGCAACCAATTCCTTAAGCTGAGTGGGAATCTAGACAAAGTTGATCCGAATAGTGTTTCTACGCATGGGTGCCATGACATACAAAACAGAACAGAGATGAATCCCATTGGTCTTTGAAATGGTTAGTCCAATGCAATATGAATGCAATGTCATGATGCATGATGTCATGATAGAAACACACCACAGGTATTCACAAATAGCAAACATGGTAAGGGCAAGCAAGTCACACAGATAGCCCTTAGATTTCAGGCTGGCAAGGAGCTTAGGTACTACCCTCTTTCAGTTCAGTTGGTTCAAACCTGTCCTAGAAATAGTAACCGGGTTCTAGAGGATCTCAAAATCACTGACCACTCTCGATCGGTCATAATTCCAGTTTAGCAACCTTTTCTTGCGGCCGGAATCATCGTGAGAGTTTGGTCTCAATGAGTGTAGCATACTGCTACTGTTCTATGGCCAAGTTGGTCAATTAAGGTTCTAAGGTCAGTTGGTGCTTAATGACCCCTTAGAAGACCCGTATTCTCCTCGTTGCGCCACAAGGGATATTTGTACAAACTAAAGTGCCACACCAACGTAGCTACTGCTTCAACCGTATCGGTCTACGCCGTACAGTTCCCTCACAGTCTATTGCTACTTACATAAAGGGTGTCCCCCAGATCTGGGTTAGGATCTATAGTAACTCCGATTCAAACCCACAAAGATAAAGCATACAAATCAAGCAATTGAAAACAATATGAACTAATCCTAAGGTACACCCCACTTAAAATGTCCCCAGCAGAGTCGCCAATTCTGTGATATGGTGGAAGAACTGACTGTTTTTGGAATGCTGGTTTGCGTTTTGCGTTTTGTTTTCTCAAAATGTCGTGGTAAGCAAGAGTCGCCACCGACTTTTATTTTATCCAACAAGGAAAGGAAAAAAGCACAGAAAAATTCCTTTTTCGAGATATTTCTCGGGTTCGGGGGGTAGATTATAGAAAGGGAAGGTATTAGCACCCTTTCTATCCGTGGTTATCCACGGGCTCTTAGATACTTGCTCAATTGTTTTCAAAATTGTTTTCTTTGTGCTTGTGGGTTTGAAAAAAGTTTTTTGTTTGAAACTTCGATTTAACTCTTGCTTCTGTCCTCAAGAGTGTAATGAAGTGTTTTGAAAACTTTGTTTGAAAAGTGTAAGTGTGAAAAGTTTTGTTTTGAAAGGGAAAGTATCTAAGAGCTATCTACCTACTCGAAAAAGGAATCATTCTATGCTAATGTCCTTCAGACAATGCTATCCCACTATTAGTGAGTAGGTAGCACCGTCGTTGGAGTTTAATGGTCAATTCAAATTAGGGACTTACGGTCACCAAAGCAATGTTAGGACGCCTTAGCGGTAACCCTAATGTCTTAGATCATTTTTTTGAGGCAACAATATCCGAGGCAACCGTTTCGAGGCAACTATGATCTTTTAGACAAGAGGATAACCTCTAAAACGACCTATACTCAATAACCGTATACGAAGGAAACCAAGTGGAGTGTACCCTAAGAGTGTGCATGTGCGAGTGTGTCGTTTTCAGTTATTTTTATCTTTATACATGTTAAGGGTGATCTAATTTGATTTTAGGTTAAAACATTCAGTCTTGTCATGCAACCCTATTATCAAACATCTAACAGTTATAATTTGTGGAAATAAAATGCGGAATTTAAATTACAAGGCGTCGGGTATTTACATCGCCAAAGACGAACCCTTTGAAAAATAAAATAAAGCGATAAAAATAATTAAATGTCCTATTTAACTATTACAATCCGTAAGCAGATACATAATTGGATAAAGAAAAGTAACGCGCGCGGGAAATTGAATCGAATGCGAATTTTAGGGTTTTGACCCTTTTGGTTAAAGAAAATATCCTTTTTTTTTGTTTTTTTTGTTTTTATTTAAGGAAAAGAAATTAAACCTAAATTAAACGCCTAAATTAAGTTAATAAATTAATTAAATGAAAAAAATAAAATATTTTTGGAGTTTTTGATTATTTAGGAAAGAAATTAAAAATGATTAAATTAGTGGTTAATATCTAATTAAGAATTTTTTTTATTAATAACCATGTATTAAAAAAATATTTCGCAAATAACCGGGTTTCGGAAAAAATTACGCAAATAACCATGTTTCAGATGGCTCCACAAAGGAGGAGCCATCTCAATTGGCGCATGCACCTAGGGTTTTGCCCTAGGAGCCATCTCACTTGGCGCCTCCCTTGTCTTTTAGCCAAGTGAGATGGCGCATGCTCCTTAAAAATGAGAGGAGGCGCCATCTCACTTGGCGCCTAGGGCAAAACTAGGGTTTTTTGCTGTTTTATAAATAATTCGTCCGTTTCTTTGAAATTTCTCACACTTTCTCGCACTGTATTTTTATTTTGTACTCCCTTATTTACGTAATGACGTCGCCTATGATTTTTAGCAGAGATGGTTACGTTATATTCTCCGCCACGAAACCTGCGATGAAAATGAAATTCTGGCACATTCACTCCATGGAGCGTCTGAAGCGGGAGTTGATGCAGTGGCTAGATGGAGACATCGCCGAGGGGGAAAAATTCGAAGGATCCAGCAAAAACGAACAACAACCTCGCATGCGACAGGAAGACCTAATGTGTGGTTGGAGGAAGTCAAAACAGATAGTGATGTAATGCTGATGATGCATGGGTCAGATGAAATTGTGTTAACAGTTGTAATTTCCTAGATTGAATATCGTTAATCATTGTTGTACACGGAAACCCTAATGTAATTTCCTATATTGAATTTCTTAAATTGTGTTAACAGTTTTATTAACGGAAAACCCATAATGTTTACAACACAAATATTGAAAAGATTTATTGTATTACAAAATTTATGTGGTCGAGCCAGACGCCCGATTCGGACAGTTTTTGCGATTGTGTCCGACCTGACGGCATAAACCACACTTTCTTTCCAACCTGTCAAGATCGTCCATTTCTGTTGTGATGCGCCTGCTTTTGGGACGACCCTTCTTGTTCCTTCTCATTTGGTCATTATGCCAAACTATATCGCCGTTGTATTCAGGCCAATAGTCCGGTTTTGCCACCAAAGGAAAGTTGTTGTTGTAAACAGTGAGCAACGTTTCAGATTTATAAACGTTTGAGAGCAGTTGAAGCGCGTCTTGATGGGTATGAGCACAAGCGGCAATGACATGAGAGCAAGGCATACGAAAAGCTTGAAACCTGCCACAATCGCACCATTGAGAAGGTAAAATGACCCTGTATTCTTGTCTTGCCAGGCCTTCATTGTGGTCGATTGTCTCTTTCACAATGAAGTTGTGGCTATGGCGGTCAAACCGTGTAACCATGTGAGTGTTGGCTTTAGCACTTTCAGCCTTAATGTATTTCTTACAGCTTTCACTCCATAGTTGTCCTGATTGCAAGACCGCATACCACATTTCACCTCTTTTGGCAAATAACGCAGCCATCCTAAAATACGTGGATTTCACCAAGGCAGTGATGGGGAGGTTTCGTATGCCCTTGAATACCCCATTCATTGATTCAATAAGATTTGTTGTCATATGCCCCCATCTTTGGCCATTGTCGTATGACCTAGTCCACTTTTCGACCGGTATATTGTCGATCCACGTACCGGCTTCTGGGTTAGACAAACAGATCTCGTTGCGGTAATATTTGAATGTGGGCTGTGTCAGTGCGTATCCCGCATTCATCACCGCTCTCCTCAATGTTTTGTCCTTGACCTCCCTCGAGAAATTCTGGACGATATGCCTGACGCAATAGACATGCGTAGAAGGAGGGTCATGCCAACCATTTGCTGGATTATTATAGGCACTTTCAATGGAGGCATGTATGTCCGAGATCAAACAGAGATCTGGTTGAGGAGCCACGTGTGTACGAAGATTTTTCAGGAAAAAGCTCCAAGCACCACCGATCTCCCCCTTGACAAGGGCAAACGCAACGGGGAAAATGTTATTGTTGCCATCTTGTGCAACTGCCATCAAAAGCGTGCCTTTGTACTTCCCATACAACCAAGTCCCGTCAATTTGTAGAATTGGTTTGCATGATGCAAACCCTGTGATGCATGGTTGAAATGCCCAAAAGACGCGACTGAATATTCCATTGCCATGTAGTAGACTACCATCTTGGGCGTACGCTGGCAATGTTTCCAGAACATAAACACTACCTGGAGAATATGTCTTGAGTGCATTTAGGTAGCGGGGAAGTTCTCGGTATGACTCCTCCCAGTTTCCGTACACCCTTTCAATCGCCTTAGTCTTTGCTAACCACACCTTACGGTAAGACGGAGTGTAGTTAAAAACCGTGGTGATGTGGGAGATGATTGTTTTCACCTTCAAAGAAGGGTCGTTGCTGACCAGGGGTAGGATTTCTTGACAGATTAGATCATGGTTGAGTTTTCGGTGGTCTTGTGATTGAGTGGAACTTACACAAGTATGGGTAGTCATGGAACCTATGACCCAGCAGTCACCCCTTAGTCTGTATGATGCGGTCAGCTTGAATATACAGTCAGGGTGGACACACTTGATCTTGTACCTTTCCGGGTTTACACGATCCACCTTATAATCAACCGAGTTGAGCATGTGAAATTTTTTGATGGCCCTTATGCATTCCTCTCTGTTACGAAACTTGTCCTTCTCTTTTAAATTTTCATCCGACTGCATATACGGTTGGAAAAACAAGTCCGTAGAAGGTTCATCTCCGCCCATGTTGAAGTTTGTCATGTGCGTAGGTGGTGTGTAGATTTTGTCAGTAGGAATACTTGGGATGCCATCATCGTCAGAATCGTCGTTCACCATTTCATCAAACTCTAACTCGTTATCTTCTTCTTCATCATCAACTGCATCCACCTCATCTTGCTCATTCTCCAAAGGATCAACCTCCTGTGTCACCGGAGGCTCTTGAAGCAAAACGTACAACTCAATAGAGTCGTTTCCAGAATAGACATGGCTGGAAATCATGTTCTGGAAATCCTCGTCATCTTGAACTTCAACCTTATAAAAAATAACTTGGTTGTTTCCAAAAAAGACTGGACTCTGATAAAATATCTGGGATATCGGGCCTCGTTCAAGTTTGGCCTCCAATCTTTTCTTAAAGTACGAGAAATTTGCTTTCCCGTTTAAGAGAAATCGAACATTGTTGGTGTTTCTAAACAAAAACCCAACTGTGGGACACATGTATGTCTCACCGTTGAAATGTGCTTTGACAACAAATTGTGGTGAAGAGGCCATTGTGTAGAATTGTTTTAAGGTTTGAAGGTTGGAATGTTTTAGGTTTATTGATTGTATGAAGGTATGAATGACGGAATGTTTGAAGGTTAGATGACTGATTCGAAGGTTGGAAAATTTTACAGATTATGTGAATGAATGTTATGTTCAACGTAAGGCAAAAAATTTCAATTAAGTAAGGGATGCAACCCCCCAAGGCTGCCAATAATATTACATGCAATAATGAAACCCCATAGCCTGCCACCTATCCTGGCCCTATTCTGCATGCAACAAAGAAAGGAATCCTAAAGGCTGTCACGTAGCCTGAGCCAATGCTGTAAGAAGTGACACCTCTTATTCGCCAAATGGGGTGGCGACACCATTAATTTTTGTACTCTTTCGCCAAGTGAGATGGCGCCTCCCTTACTGTCCAATCGTGATACATGCATAGGCTTATGAAGCCACCTAGCCTGCCACCTAGCCTGGCCCTATTCTGCACACATAAATGTTTTGTGTAAGACTCCACCCATCAACTCCAATGGCCTTGCATGCAACAAAGAAAGGAATCCCAAAGGCTGTCACGTAGCCTGAGCCAATGCTGTAAGAAGTGACACCTCTTATTCGCCAAATGGGGTGGCGACACCATTAATTTTTGTACTCTTTCGCCAAGTGAGATGGCGCCTCCCTTACTGTCCAATCGTGATACATGCATGGGCTTATGAAGCCACCTAGCCTGCCACCTATCCTGGCCTTATTCTGCACACATAAATGTTTTGTGTAAGACTCCACCCATCAACTCCAATGGCCTTGCATGCAACAAAGAAAGGAATCCGAAAGGCTGTCACGTAGCCTGAGCCAATGCTGTAAGAAGTGACACCTCTTATTCGCCAAATGGGGTGGCAACACCATTCATTTTTGTACTCTTTCGCCAAGTGAGATGGCGCCTCCCTTACTGTCCAATCGTGATACATGCATGGGCTTATGAAGCCACCTAGCCTGCCACCTATCCTGGCCCTATTCTGCACACATAAATGTTTTGTGTAAGACTCCACCCATCAACTCCAATGGCCTTGCATGCAACAAAGAAAGGAATCCCAAAGGCTGTCACGTAGCCTGAGCCAATGTTGTAAGAAGTGACGCCTCTTATTCGCCAAATGGGGTGGCGACACCATTCATTTTTGTACTCTTTCGCCAAGTGAGATGGCGCCTCCCTTACTGTCTAATCGTGATACATGCATGGGCTGCCACCTAGCCTGCAAGAGTGACACCTTACATTTTTTGTAAATGCATGCATGCATATGTGTAACACCCTAAGCATGCAAATGTGACACATCGCAGGCATGCAAGCACAAGCAACCACTACATCAAACTTATTTGCCTATAAATACATACCTTATGAAACATCTCTCACACCCACACAACTCTCACTCTCTGCTACGAAATATTTCTTAAGTCTATCATACTCTCTATTTCTTCCTAAGTCTTTCATACTCTCAAGCATTCTGAACAATGGCTCTTCTAACAATGGGCGATACTCACAGAGGCACAAGGGAAAACATTGCTGCATTTGTAAGTCTCTTCTTTGGTTATACATTTTTCATACTTCAAATAACGTGTTGTTCATCTTAATTAATCTTACACTTGTTTAATTATGATCTCAGGATACAAAAAGATTCAGAATCCGTTCGCACAACTACCTGGCTCCCGACCCATTTATCGTCTCTTATCTGGAATATGCAGGTTTTGGACATGTGATAAAGATCTCCAACTGCACCATTGACTCAAAATTCATTCTTGCAATATTGGAGAGGTGGAGACCGGAGACCCATACATTTCACCTACTAATAGGTGAATGTACCATCACTCTCGAAGATGTGTACATGCTACTGGGCCTCCCTATCGACGGTAAGGCGGTGAACGGGTCGGTTCAACAACCCAACTCACAGTGTGAAGAACTGTTGGGTAGGGACATGGTAGAAGGTGGTGGAGCAAGAGGGCAGGGAATACTACTCACTGACCTGAAACGGCATTATGCAAGTATGGAATTAAATGAAAATTCCTCAGAGAATGACCGAGTAGTAAAAGCCAGAACGTATCTTATGATACTTTTTGGTACATTTTTATTTCCCGAAAGTACGGGAAATAGTGTAAATTTCATGTACTTACATTTACTAACAAATTTTGAAAAAACTAGAAAATATAGTTGGGGTTCTGCAGTATTAGCCCACCTGTACAGTTCCTTGTGCAAAAACGCAGTCAAGGAAAAATGTACATTTTATGGGTGCGCATTTTTACTACAAGCCTGGGGTTGGTGGAGGATGGAGTCCTTAAACCCCATCAACAACAACACTTTTGGTTTCCCGTACGCAACAAAGTAAGTCATTAAGTTATAGCATTTATAACTGTTCTGCTCTTTCCAAAATATATGCTAAAAATAACATGTTTCTCATTTCCTTTAGGTACTGCGTGAGGGGTATGGATTACGGCAAGAATCCCAGATTCAATGTCGCACTCTACCGGAATCTGTTGGATCACTTAGGCCCAGATGACGTACATCGTAGCTTTTAACTTTTGTTCATTTTAATTATTTATACATTACTTTTGCGCTTACCTGATTTAAATTTTATCGCAGTTCGTCTGGAGACCATATTTGGGTTTGGGCCATTCTCCAAACCCAGAGGATGCAGCAACTTGGACTGCAAAGACTGCACTCATTCGGTTCAACATTGTGGAGATGCACCACAGCGACCGTGTGAAGATGCAGTTCGAAATGCATCAAGAGATACCAAGTGATCCAACAGATTTGTCCCCCTGGCATCTAAAAAGGGTCGACGCCCAGTGGGGTCTTACCAACTGGAAAGACTTTGCTCCAGAATGGTGTAAAATGTGGCAAAGGCGTCACCGCTACATCTTGCAATCCCCGGTTTTCCTTACTCAAGGTAACATGCGACACACTGATCAATATATGTCGTGGTACAGGTCGGTTAGTAACCCAGAAATGCACGTGTCTCATCCGAGGTACTTGGTTGACCCACACACACAATGGGCACAACCCTCGATTCCCCATCAACAAACCCAAAATCCATCAACCTCAAACCAACCCCCAAGAAGAAACAGACCAACAAACACACAACCATATTCCCCACTACAACACAACTACAATCAAATGCCGTACTACCAACCACAATCACCGCCAAACTACCAATACCCGGATATGCCTCAAACCCAACCACAATACCAACCCCAATACCAGCACACCCACATACCCCAGACACAATTTCAGTCTTCCACATATCCCAATATGGCGCCCTCAACATCCAGCCTTAGCCCTGATATGGGAATGTCAGAAGATTATGACCAAGCCGACCAAACCTACCATCAACCACCATATCACCAAACAACCCAACATCCACAATACCAAACACCCCAAGATCCATTTCCTTTCTACCCCCCATACTCAGACGACCAATGCTACCGACCAACCATGGAACCCCACCCACCGCCAACACGACCAAACTTTGAGGGTATGGGTAACCAACTGTACCAGAGCGGATCTTCGAGATATGGAGATCTTACTGATTTTATGGATTCGGATCACATTGACTTCGCTGGGCCATCGACCTTGCCGCAGCAGGAAACGAGACGACACTCAGCAAGAGAAAGGCGAGGACGGGGATGCGGAACCGGGGGTCATTACCGGGTTCCGGGGGATCACTGATGTATCTTTTTTTTTCCCAGTATTTTTTGTATCCATTTTTTTTACTGTTCTTTTAATGTAAAACAGTTGAATGTAATTATTTTTTTTAAAATAAAAAATCCATTTTGTTGATCTCTGTCTAATAGGCAACGCGCAGGAAAGAAAAAAAAAATTTTTTTTTTGCCCTAATTTTGTAGATAGGCGCCATCTCACTTGGCTTAGGGCATGCCCTAAGCACTTAGGCGCCAAGTGAGATGGCGCCTCCCTTAAAAAAAGAGGTGCATGCGCCAATTGAGATGGCTCCTCCTTTGTGGAGCCATCTCAAACATGGTTATTTGCGTAATTTTTTCCGAAACCCGGTTATTTACGAAATATTATTTTAATACATGGTTATTAATAAAAAAAATTCTCTAATTAAATCTAATTAATTAAAATTATTTACAAAATAAATTAAAGTTTTCTAATTATAAACCTAATCAATTAATAAATTTATTAAGAAAAATAAAAGTTTAAAATTTGATTGAAATAATTTTTTTGTTGTTGTGATTTTATTTAATAAAAACAAAAGTTTGTGATGGGTTATAAAATTAAATAAAACAATTAAAGTATTTAAACAAAAACAAATAAAAGAGAATGGAAGAAATGGGCCTGCTTTTGGAGGGTGTTGGTAGCAATTTTGTAGGCCCAACAATGCTGATCTGTTTGACTTTCTCTGATCCAATATGCATGCATTGACCTGGACTATGGTGGACTTTCAACGTGGACCACCAGATCTGGCTCCTTGGCCATCTGGTGCTTGGATCATGAGGGAGCATGGTGGATTGCAAGCCAGTGTATGCATACAATACCCTGAAAACAAAAATTATTGAGAAAGTGGGGGACCTGGGATTCGAACCCAGGTCCTGAAGGAGAGTGCATTGCCAAGGTTACCACTGAGCCACGCTGCTTGGTTTGTTATAATAATGCAAAGGAATAATAATATAATAAAACAAAATCAATTAGTCAGAAAATAAAAAAGAGTGCCAAGATTTGAAATACCCAATGGACGGAGGACACCTCATCGTCCCTGTCCTTAAACCCCTGTAAAAAAATACATGCGGATTTGAATCCGCAGCTAAAAGCGCAACCCGATTCTAAAATTCTCTCCAGGCCATATAAATGCATTCCAAGAACATGGTTCGATTCGTCATGACCTCCTGATCACAACCATGTTCTTCTTATGTCTCAATTTTACCTGAAATAGAAAACCCTAAAAGCAAACGAAGAACCCTAGCTATGGTGATTTTCTATACAGGGCACATAAATGAAATTGGCTATTACCATTAGTTTGCAAATGATATGAGGGTTACAAATATGCTATTAGTTTGTTCAATAGATGCCAGAATGATTCAAATCGAGATCAAGAACAAGGGTGAATAGAGTGAGACTTACAGCGCATTTGGAGGCTTGAGGATGCGTGGTTTTGATTGAGTTAGCTTGTGTGAATGGCCAGGAATCGATTGAGATCACTCTCGCGTCCTGAAACTGCCTCTAACTTGGATTTTGATCTCCAACTTTTTTGTGATTTTT
The DNA here is from genome assembly GCA_948472305.1 of Vicia faba. NCBI lineage: Eukaryota > Viridiplantae > Streptophyta > Magnoliopsida > Fabales > Fabaceae > Vicia > Vicia faba. Next base: position 380,037,120 of record OX451738.1, read on the forward strand.
CTCACTTTTGTTCTGCCTCTTCCAACACTTTCCAGCCTTATTTTCGTGTGTTTAGCTTCCTTATGTAATGTATACTGCATTAGGGTAAGAAACTTGGTACAAATCTCTCCATATCAATGCCCATGAATTGGATTTGATTCCACCATTAAAACCTTCCAAATTTGATTTGATTTGGATCTTTTTGTGCATACAAGCCTTGATTCGAATTTGATTCACATAAGAGCTGTATTCAAAGCCTAAAGCAACCAAAAAATCATGAATTATCAATGCCTTGGATTTTATATGATTTTATTTGATTTAAAATGAATAAATTCAAATAAAAATAAAATTAAATAATAAAAATGAGATGTAGGCACATGGCTGAGGATAGGGCACGTGGGCTACAATTCAAACTCAAATCAAGTGGAAAAGAATGGGCCCATTTGACAAAATTTGATGTTTTGGGGATAGTTGACTTTTGGCAATTTTGCAAAAAAGTCCAACTTCAACAATGCATAACTTCTTCAATTTTAAACTTTTGGAGGTGTTCTTGGACTTTTTAGAAAGATTGAGATGTCCTATAATCAACCCTTTTGGTCTAATATCATTTTTATATTCCATTCTCAAGTTATAAGCTTTGGCAAAAAAGGTGTTTTTGTTGACTTTTCAAAATGACCTATAATGTCCAAATACATAACTTCTTGTGAGTGCATTTTTGTTACTTGGGGTGTGAAGATGGATTGTGGGGAATTACATACTCTTAAAAATGAGCTTTGGATGGGTCATTTCTCATAAAGTATGAGAATGTTATGCTTGGTCAAAGTTGAGTTGACTTTTCCTACAAAACCCTAATTTAGCAACTTTTGAACCTTGATGAATTTTGAACAATCCTTGATGAATTATGATCAACCCTTGATCAAATGATGAAATATCCTTCAAAATGAGAACGTTGACAAAAAATCTTGAAGTTTGACTGTTTGTAGGTCACAATTGACTTTTGCCCTAACACAGTCGATTTTTGGACTTTTGAGCAATTGACTGAGCAAACTTCCTCTGCAAGGCTTGAAACTTGACATGGATGATCTTGAGAACGTATTAGGACATTATGGGGCACATGAGGTCATTTGGATTCAAGGATCTTGATGCAACACAAAACCCTAATTTGGGGTAGACTGTCTTAGCAGATAGCTTGTTTGAGCAACTCTTAAGCAACCTTGAGCCACTTGGAGATTTTTCTTGCAATGTCTTGAGAAATATGGGAGGGCGAATTTTGGGGTACAACAAACAGGATCAGAAGTTCCGGAGTCAGGAGCGTTGTGACTTAGCAGGAAACATCAGTGGCTATCAGAAGTTCTGAGTTGGTAAACTATGGGGTCCTGCAATGAACATTAGAGGGGAAACACAAAAGTTCTGGGTGGTATTCAGACAGTGGACCACAAGTCAGAAGTTCTGTATTACACTAAAACAGTGAGTAAATCCCAGAAATTCAGTGTATTGTAAGCATGTAAAAATCAGAAACTATGAGTGTGTAAAAAACAGTGAGTGGAAACATCAGAAGTTCAGTATGTTTGACATGTAGGGAGAACTCAAAAGTTCTGTGATGTGTTAGAACAGAGAGTGAATCATGGAAGTTCTATGTGTTAGAGTGGTGAGTAAAGAACATAAGTTCTGTGTTACGTTTCATCTCTTTCCTTATATCAATCAGCACAATGATAGCTTATTCAGTTTTCAGCAAACATCAAATCAAAAGGATAAACAACACAACAATTTATGAAAGTTCTGATCCTGGTCCTGAGTCTAGCCTTAATCAGGAAGTTCTAATCCTCAGTTTTTCTACTTACACAGTGATATGGACAACATCAATACTATGTTATCTACATGTTTAATGATGTTCTGAGTGAAAAGATGTAGAGTCAGAAAGACTTACCTTGGACCTGGAGCGTGGGCTTGGAGCTTTGAGCTACTGCCTTCAGATGTTCTGGTGTCAGCGAGAGTGACGGAAGAGTGGTTGTGTTCTTTGATTCAAAGGGGAGGAACAAAAGGTATTGTTTTGGATTTGCGAAGGTTTTCCCTGTTTCCTCTTCTCTCTTTTGGCCAATCTCCTCCCCAAAATCCAGCCCTTTGCAAGTGTGATGGAGCAACTTATTTATAGATGAATTTGTCATGGTTTGGGGGGGGGGGGGGGGGGGAACATATGGGATTTGAACTTTTGGCACACTATTCCATTGCTTTTTGATCACAGCTTTTTATATTTGGTGCAAATACAAGATTTGGGAAAATGCAGGCGTGGACTGGATTAACTGCTGGTTAGAGTACTATATTGTAGCAGTGTAGCAGGTTGTTTAAACGAGGTCTTAGGATTTCGTGATGTTATGATTGTAGAAGATCAGAAATGTAACCTCCAAATGCTGAAGGGGCATGTTCTGACCAGAGTGTTGAACATAGCCTCCATATGCTGAAGAATCATGTTCTGACTGAAGCATCATGTTTTGACCAAAGAGCATCACTTCTGCATGTTCTGATTGAAGCGTCATGTTCTAAATCGTGTTTGCAACTTCTGACTGCACTTGCATAGAGCCTGGCTCAGAAGTTCTGAAGTATCATATTCTCTAGACACTTAGAAAATTTTCTAAACGTTTAGAAAATTTGATTTTCAAAGTAACTTCTGACTTATGATTTTTGATGAACCAATTTCATTCCTTAATGAAATATGATTCTTGGAACTTGATTTTTGATTCAAAAGTCATAGTTTGACTCCTTTGGTGTGCAAATGACCATTTTGCCCTTGTGAGTGATTTTCTTGAAAAGTTGTAATTCAAGACTTGGAACTTGATAGAAACAAACCTGAGAGTCCAGGATGATCCTTTGAGAAATGGGAGGGAAAATTTTGGGGTATAACACATGTGGTTAACCATGTTATGTATGTAAAGACATGGGATCAAAGTTCCATCACTTCTAAATATGATTGTTGCACTGTTCCGAACCATATGGATATTATCAGATCAAAGGTCTGACATAGCTTCTACACCTACAAGAACCAAGTACCCTGTAGATTATCAACTGTACGGGATCAAGGCTTCTGGAACATTGGATACTGTTGAGCCTTTTCTAATCATGCTGGGAATATCAAGATCAAAGGCCTGAATGAACCTCCAAATATACAAATCAGGAATTCAGAAAATAAATTTGAGAACCATATGTTCACCAACATAAATATAGCATCTGAATATGCCACTAAAAAAAATCCAGAACATAACCATTAGAACCAATAGTCACTATCTGATCATAGTCACCATCTGTACATGAGTAACCATATGAACATAGTTACCATCTGTACCTGTGATAATGATTCCCTCCCCACTCACGGGTGAAGACTAGGTTAGGGTAAGGTCAAATGTCTAATCAGAGTCAGAGAGTTCGTCTGTTAGTATCATCATACGATGACACCCCTCCGAACCTCCTCTGAAGTTATGGGTCTCATGGTCGGGTCTACAAGACATACGCCTCGTAGATTCCATGGCCACTCTATCCCTAGCTCCTATGGAATTCCCTCATAGCCTGGGTACGAGGCCTTTTACCTCTTGTAACACCCACCCAATCAAGAAGCAGATCCAGTACAACAGTAGTACATGGAAAACAGTAAAATGCCATGCATACATATGCTCAGATAATCATGTATGAATGAATAAACATAAAGCATAAAAATAAACACCCAAAGAAAAGAAACAAGAGCTAGGAGCAACTCCGGGATGGACCAGCATTTGGTCGACCTGTCCCCAGTGAAGTCACCAGCTGAAACAACCGACTCAAAATCATCAAATAATGAAGTCGCCAACGAACGTCTTTTATCACACATGAAGGGAAAGGTAGACATCGAGAAAACCTAAGAAGGCAGAAATCACGGTCTTGCGACCGAGAGATCGGTTAAGGGAGTCTGTTACACGAGGGAAAGGTATTAGTACCCCACACGCCCATAGCACTCTACATTATCCACTCTTGTTGTCTATCTTATGCGTGTGTTTAATCTATGCTTACTATTTATTGCTAAGGGAGAATGCATGCAGGAGAAAAGAATGTAAGGAAAATAAAGTTGTACTCGCTTGTGCCCTACCCCAATGCCTACATATCCTTTTTGAGGAATCAGAGCTATCGTAGTTCGGTTCACATGTTTTTGATTATTGTGTTTTTTATGGACGATGTCAATTCTGCCTTCTACCGTAGCTCGACCTTTGGAGACTTATGCATTGGCACAAAAGTAAATTAATCATGTCTTTACCTGAAAAAGGTTTTTAGAGAAAAGGTGCTTGGGTGCACAAAAAGGTTTGAATTGGTTTGTGTTTTTGTTACCTTGAAAAAGGGTTTAAGTATGATTAACATGTTTTTGATTTTCTATGAAAAGAAGTTTTAGTTTTAGATGCAAGGATGCAAAAAGGGAAGAAAAGAGTCTACGGGGGACTAACCTATTTCTAACCTAATGTTATAATACAATGGTGGTCCTAAGGTTTGGATTAATCAAAAGGGAAACATCTACCCAATGTTAGCATGCATGGTTTGTAACCTAAGGTCTAACTCACATCCAAACGGAGCAAGCACATCCTAAGGGAACATGGTAAGTACAAGGATAAAGCAAGCAAGCTTGAAAGAGAACACACATCAAAGAGTACAGAAAAGAAGAGAAATGCTTTAGCTAAGGGGAGCGTATCACCCGAGACAAACAAGCAGGAGTGGGTTGTAAAACAAAAATGTGATGTTCAAAGTGACTGAACACCTAACCAAGATATAAGAGATCGAGGTAAGCAACAAAAGACAATATGAACAATCATGAAGTATCAGCACCGGCCAATGCGAACTCCTGATAAAACATGGGGGTTCAATTGTGGAACCCTTGCCCACTTGATGACTCTATATACAAGAGCAGGCACAACTCTGAAGCATCATGGTGCGTCACGAGCTAAGGATGACACAAACGAAGTTATGGGGGTTAATTGCTAACCCTCCCTGCTCGCCTCCTTTTGAAGACTTCAATAAGGGATGGGGGAATAATGCGGACACAAATATAAACACACCTGCAGAATACCTACTCAAAGGTAAGGTTTTAAACACACCACACACAAGTAGAAAAAAGAATGCATACAATGCGGAATTGTCCTAAACGGGTCTTTAAGTAAACCAGAGGGGTTCCTGACATGATCAGCAACGAAGACCCCCGTCATACATCTCTATTCCTACTTCTCATGGCATCAGGAAGCAATATAGTCTTACTTCTCATGATATCTAGAAAAGCGGTAAAGAAGTACGATAAATTGCGGAAATGAGGCATAAAATAAAGTTGAAATAATTAAGAGAAAAACTAAACTAGAATAAAAAGCTGAAATAATAAAAGAAGCTAGAAGAGCCAGGGGGTGCAAGTCATTTCCAAGGGTATGCAGGAGCAAAGGGGCGCTAGGCCCATTTGATTTAGTCCAATAGCAGTTTTTATTTTGTTTAAATTTTATTGCCAGGCTTCCCAAAAAAAGTGGAATGGGCTTAGGGCAATCGAGTATTCGTTCCAATCATCCAAACGCAATTCGGATTTCATCCCACTATCCCTAAGTTTTTTGTCACACTGATTATTAAAATAAAAAAGAAAAAAAAAAGAAAAAAATTAAGAAAAAGAAATAGGATTTAAGGATTTAGTACTGTGACGATTTATCTTCGCCGAACACCAGACTTTCTTCCTCTTCGGATTGGAGCGGTACTCGTCTCTTAATTCCCACGGTGGCGGAATCCACTTCTTCATCTTCCAGGCGATTTCATTGTCGTGACTTGATCGTCTTTGTCCCTTCCAACAAAACACCACTGTGGCCTTCGTTCACCCTTATTCTTTGTCGCGGTTCCAACATTTCAAATAAAGCTTTACTCGCCTCCTTTCCTCTGGCTTCCGCTTCCTCTTCATCATTAACAACCATATCATTCAATCGCCATCACTACAATACTTCCCGATTCCGTCACAGTGTCACACTTCAGTTCCCTCCTCGAATCGTCTACGATCGCAATTCTCAACCTCCGTTGCGTCTCAGGCTTTAATCTGTCACGATTCTCTAACTTGTTTCACGATTTGTTCTACCAGAAGACGCCCGGTGACCGTTCGATGATTGTGTAAATTCAAAAAATCTAGGAATAACATTTTAGATAATTGCTTCACCTACTCTCCATTCAACCTTCTTCTTCTGCTTCTTTTTCGTTTGATTTCTTGCCCGTGCGAATTTGTTATGATGCGAGTTACAATGTTATGATGTAGATTGATGATGTTGAAGCATACGTGAAGAAGATGATAAATGAATATGCGATTGATGTGATTATCGTAGATGCGAAGATGATGATGAAACTGTGTTACTGTAGGTTGAAGATTAAAGGTTGGTGAGGATTCAGAGGCGAGGTTTTGTTGAAGGTTGATGAAGATGAAGGAAGGTTCTTCGAGAGGGAGATTGAGAAGTTCACATGGAGAGAATGAAGATGAGAAATGGAGAAGGATGAAAAAGAGAATGAAGGTCAGAGATGATTCACAGAGAAAGATTAAAGAGGAGCTTCTGGGGTTTTCCTTGGCGATGATTTTCTCAGAGAATAATGAAGAAGAAAATAACGATAGTTGAAGGTGAAGAATGGAGGGTCTGAATCTGGTGAGTTTCTGTAACTGAATTTTCTTTTATATGCTTCTATTTTCTCTTCATCTCTCGAGAATTTTCTGTTACATTCTGTTACAACTTTCTTCTGGAAGTTTTTTGTGTTATATAATTGGTTAGAAGGTGGTTAAGATGTTAGAGGAAATTCTGTTTTGGCCGTTAGAAACAGTTAGGAAGCAATTTCTGTTTTGTTATTTTGTTGGGTATTGCTATTAAACAATTAGGAATTGAAGTTCTGTTATGCTGGATTGGTTAGAAACAGTTAGTTGGAATTCTGTAAAGTTAGTTACAGTTGGAGGTTTTGTCAGTTAGTCAGTTATGTTATCTGTTGGCTTCAATTTTCCTGTTAATTGGTTATAAATGTTTTCTGGACTATTATAAATTGGTGTTTTCTGCTATTGTAAGCTAAAATGCCAAAGATGAATGAACATTGAGTTAGCAAAAATTTTGGTAAAAGGGAAAGAACTGTTAGAAACAAATGCTGGTTGTTAGTAATTGTAATGTGTACTTTTCAACTGGTTTTCTTTATTGAACTTGGAATATTATTGTGAACTGGTTGTGTAGGCAATGTATATTTTTGATTAATTGTTTGATTTGAACAACTGCAGGGCCAGGTTTTGATGTGTTTGGCTGGTTTCGTGATGCTGATTAGTTTTGGACCGTTTGGTGTCTATGTTGGGTTAGTAATATCATTTTTGGTTTTCTATTTAGAGTTGAGGCCATATTTTTTCTTCAAGTATAGGATTTTGGTTTGTAGTAGCATATTTGAGAATTATTTGGACTACAGGACAATAGGGCAGCTTATAGAATGAATAGTTAACTGTTTTCTTTAATGCAGGTTTTGTTGATATGCAGCAGGGCTGCAATGGTTCAGCGATAGCTCTTGAGCATGAAGGTGAAGAATGAAACATGGGAAGAGATAAGGCATAAAGACTGATCCTTGGAGTTCGAAGAATAATATTTAGGACAAGGCATTATGCAACTTTAGTATCTTAGGACCTTAGGAATTTTGTGTAGTTGTTTCTTTAGAATGTAATATGAATTTGTCATGGTTGCAAGTGTAAATGAATCTGGCGTTTGTAATGTCTTGTGATGAAATTTGAAATGCATGGAATTTTACGTGGATGAACTTTGTAAGGACCCCAAATGGATTTAAATGTATATGGATGCTTCTTGATTTTTGCAACTTGAGTGAATACTTGTAGTGAACATGAACTTGAATGAAGTTGAATAACTTTTATAATGAAATGATTAAGTGTTGAACATGATGAATAAGGTGAATATGATTATGATGAATAAATTCCTTGCACTTGTACTTTATTACTTAAATCTCAAGAAGTCCAAATGCATTTCCTTTCCAACCTTGCGAATTCCCAACAACTTTGATGAATTGAAGCAAGTTTGAATCCATGGAATCATTTAAATCCACTTTAACCTTAATCCAAATTAGCTCGCCTGACAAGCAACAAACAATTTGAGAGGATGATGCCTTGATTATGATCCACATCTTATACCATGTCTCGATTATATGAGCAATAAAACAACAATGCTTTGGATAATTGAAGAAGATATTCAAGATGACTTTGAACTTAAACCCTAGCTCACTTAGTCTTTACTTAAACCTTTAGTGAAATCCTAATGATCCTGCCATTGATGAAGATGACAACCTTGTAGCTTAATGAGAAAAAAGAAGTTCTCAATGACCATAAATACAAACTCTAATCCCTCAAACCCTTATTGATGAAGAACCATGTTGATCCGAGCTTGCATGAAGATGAGAGCTTAAAAGCGTAAAGAAACCCTTAACATCTTTGATCACATGCCATGTTTTATTGATTAATGAATGAATGATGTGTTAGATGACCTAATGGGAGTTATGTACATGAGAAAAGTGCAAAATGCATAAGCCAGGTAGAAGTGAAAGGGGTAGGACAAATTTGGTGTATTACACCAGTAAAGAGCTACGTACGATCAAGAAAACATTCTCTGGCATGCTAGAACACTTACAATGAAAATTCTCCGCACCTTGTAAATGCGGACATAGTCAAAAAAATACTACACATAAAAGAGACACGCTAGGTCGACATGCTTAGGCAAAAATAAGGGCATCTCGGCGAACCAAAAGGGTTTGGGAAAAACTAGGGATATATAAAAAATTGTACACCCAGCAAGTTGAAAACATGAAAAGACGGCTTGGGCAAAAGTGGGCATCCCGGTGGACTGAAAACCTGAAAAGGTGGTCTATGCAAAAGTTAGGGATTAAAGCGTATGACTATGTCCCATTATCTCATCACTTGTCTATCAGTAAAAGACTTATCACCCTGATAAGCATTTACCGAGGGCTCTAGAAGTTGATATGATGTTTAAGTCATCCATAAATGCCCACAGAGCAGTTTCCACGGAATTATCTCTATAGAGCTATCTGCACAAGCTCATCTTCAACAGAGATACATACCCCAACAAGCCTAAATTTGTAAGTCAGACCGAAACTGAGGCATCTTCCAGCAGTTCATTTCCATATCTTTGATTGACAGCTTGACAGGACCATCTTCCCCAAGAGGTTCCCCAGCAGATAGGAAGATTCGATCATTCCCCCCAGTATACGATGCAAACTTCCTCAAGACACAGCCTATGAAATACTAATCCCCGATAGAAATTATTTCCTTAACACGGTTTATAGGAATTTCATTCCCCAGCGAAGTTTATTTCTCCAACACCATGAATTCCTCTCCTTCCCTCTAGCAGGGTCTGACCAAAGTTTCTATCCCTAGAGAAATTACTACAATGCCTAAAACACAGTCTGATAGCATCCATCTCTCTTTTCCCCTGTCAGGATATGCAAAAAACAATTATGTGATACGGTGGCAGAACCGACTGTTTATACTGGTTTTGTATTTGTATTCGCAAATGTCGCGGTAAGAAAGAGTCACCACCGAATTTTATTTCATCCAATAAAGGAAAAGGAAAAAGAACAGAAAAAACCTTTTTCGAGATGTTTCTGAGTACGGGGGTAGATTATAGAAAGGGAAGGTGTTAGCACCCTTTCTATCCATGGTTTTCCATGGGCTCTTAGATACTTGCTCATTCTTAAATTTCTTTTGTGCTTGTGCTTTTGAAAAGTTTTGAAATTGCCTTAGTGCAGCATTTCACTTTATGGTAATCCTTGTATCAGTCCTCAAGGATTTGATAAAATGTTTTGGAAAACTTTATTTGAAAAGCTTGTTTGAAAGTGTATGTGTAAAAATTGTTGTTTTGAGCAAGTACCTAAAAGTTTCTACCTACTCGAAAAAAGGTATGTTCATTTTCTTATTTCCTTTTAGATAGTGCTATCCTACTATTAAGGAGTAGGAAGCTCCATCGTTGGAGTTTAAGGGACAATAGAAAGGGACGAAAGGGACAATTACGATCATTAAAGCAGTGATTAGGAAACCTTAGTAATTACCCTAAAGTCCTAAAGATCTTTCCGAGGCAACATTCGAATGGGTCATTTTTGATCTCTCGGGACTAGAGGACAACCACTAAGACTCCCTATACTTCATGACTGTTTACCGAAGGCAACCGAAGTGGGGCAAACCCTATGAGTGAACATGTGCAAGTGTTTGATTTTCAGTTATTTATCTTTGCACAATAATGGTTTTCTACTGTATTAATTTGATTTATCTTTTGCATACAAGCTTACTATCCATACATCTAGACAGTTTATAGTTGCAGAAAATTAAAAGCGGAAAGGTAAATCTACAATATTACAAGGCTTCGGGGAAGGGGTTACATAACAAAAAAAAACTAGGGATTGAACAGTAAAATAATAAGCAGTAAAATAAACCCTAATTTAAAGCTATTACAAACTTGAAGCAAATACAATAATTGGAATAAAATATTGCATGCGTGATAAATTAAATACGGGAATCAAAGTCTAAATTCAAAGGAAATCAAAGAAAATATTTTATTTTATTTTTTTGATTGAGAAAATTAAATATTTGCAGATTAACCCTAATTTTCTAATTGATTTTAATTATGGAAAAAAGAATTTAAATTGCTCTAATTAATTAATCTAATTAATTAATGAAATTAATTATTAAAAAAACCCGATTCTAATGTTTGATGATTTTATGCTTTTTTGATTTAATTAAAAAATGATTTTTGTAAAAATAATTAAAACAAATAATTAAAACAAATAAAAGAAAATTTAAAAAGGAATTAAATTAGGCCTGGTGAATTAGTTATCTGGGAGGTGTGAATTGGAATTTTCAGGCCCAGAATAGCTGGCCCAAGGCTGGCGTGTGATCCAGTGAGGATCCCCTCTGGAGGTTCACCATGCGCTGCTTGTGCTGGATGTTTAGATCTGATCACTGGATGATCCAAAGCAGGAGATGTTGAGGTGCATCATGAGCGTGTTTAGAATGGATTTACTGGATCTGCAAAGGAATTGTGAGAAAAAACACAAAAGCACACGCCTGGGATCGAACCCAGGAAGTTTGCTTTACATCTCCCTTCCTTGACCGTCTGCGCTAGCTACTCATTCATTGATATAATAACATAAAATAAAGATAAAGTAAATAAAGTGCTATGCCAAAATTTCCACATGCGCACTTCCTGGTGGGTTCCCTCTGTTTGAATGAACCAATCCCTGAACACCACGCCATCACCTTCTTCGCTGATCCATCATTTTAGGTGATGGACTTTTACCTACAATTGTTTTCGTCACTAAAGACTATAGTGACCGATTTCATTCGTAGCTGCAAATCTGTAACATTATAAAACACGATTCAAGCATAATAAATTCCATCCAACTACATGGACTGACTGCAAATCATCCCCTGAACACCAAGGGCCCCTTAATTTTGTCCAATTTTTCCTCTAGCTAGGGTTCCCCAATTTGAAGCTTCGGAACCCTAACAATGGCAAATGATTATACCTGTACTCAAGCTCAAATTGGACTATCCAGAAACATTCATGTGATGATTATGAACAAAAAAATACAATCAAATCATATTTATAATGTAAGAATGAGCGAAATCGAAATTGGAAAAAACATGAACAAATCGTGAGTACTAGGTTGCGATTCTGGGCGCTTTAGAACTGGGAAACAATTGGAAAAGCCTCTGGGAATATCAAGGGATGTATTTCGATCTTCAAATCCTCTTGAGGAGGGCTGCAATAGGGAATCCGAGTTGAGCTTTTTCTTGAGTTCTTGGAAGCTTGACACCAGTTCTCTTGAGGCAGGCTGCACGTGAATTGTCCTTTAGGGTTCATAAAGCTTTGTTATAAGTACTGAATCAAATTAGGGAAATGAATTTGCAAAGAATCAAAAGATTGATGGTCTTGAAGTTTTGATTCAAATAGTTCCAAAGTTGGAGATTTCCTCTTGTTTTTGGCTTGGCACGATTTGTTTGATCATTGACAGCATATGAGATCTATAATTCAATGCAAAACAAATCTCATTCCACAAATTTGATTTAATTTGAATTTATTCGATTTTTGAATGAATAAAAATCAAAATAAATTAAATAAATGAGTGAATAATGCATGGGGGTCCCATAGGTCTTGTACCATGCTAGGATTGAGGTTCAATCTTGAAAAGATGGTCCCATGTGAAAAAAAATGCAATTTTGAGCATTGTTGACTTTGGGCAAATTTCCAAAAATGGCCAATTTTGACCATGCAGATCTCTCTTAATTTTGAACTTAAGAGGGTGTTATTGGACTTTTTAGAAATCTCAGGGTGTCCCCTAAGCAACATCTTTGGTTTCATCTGAATTGGATCTTCCATGTTCATGTAAGAAGCTTTGCCCCAAAAGGTGTTTTTGTTGACTTTTTGAAATGACCTATGATGTCTGAATTTATATCTTTTTATGAGTGAATTTTTTGAACTTGAGGGATGAAGATGAGTTGTAGGGATTTGAATTATCTTAAAAATGAGCCTTGGATGAGAAATTTCTGATGAAGTATGAGAAAGTTATGTCTGGTCAAAGTTTGGTTGACTTTTCCTATAGAAACTCTAATTTAGCAACTTTTGAGTTTTGATGAATTTGGGGCATTCCTTGAGGAATCATGATCAACCCTTGATCAAATGATGAATATTACTTAAAAATGTTGATGTTGACCAAAAATCTTGAAGTTTGACTGTATGAGGGTCACAATTGACTTTTGACCTAACACAGTTGATTTTCAGGCATTTGAGCAGTTGACTGAGCAAACTCCTTGTGCAAGGCATGAAACTTGGCATGAATGATCTTAAGAACATATTAGGGGAATGGAAATCATTTAGGACCCTTGGAAACTCAAACATCTTGAGGAGGAGTGAAACCCTAGTTTGGGGCTCATTGTCTTAGGAAGAGGATTTGTCTGGTCAATCTTTAGTCAACTTGAGCAATTGGGGACCTCTAGGAATATGTTTTGAGAAAAAATGGGAGGGAAAATTTTGGGGCACAACAGCTTCCCCTGTTCAATTTTCTTAAACCCGAGGATGTAGATTGGCTGGTATGCCTTTTGCGATCTGAAGGTGGAAGATGATTGAACACTAGAGTGCCCAGAAATTTGCACTCGCATAAAGTAATTCTAATTGGTGATATTGGGAATGGGCTTATAGATTCCATTTGGAAGGCGTCAGAGAATCGTCGGAGATGGGCTTAAATATGCCATCCAGAAAAGACATCGGTTGCATAAGAGATTCCTTTGCGAGAATTCATGTACCTGCCGTTGTGGAGGACTTCACCGGGGAATGTTGATTTATGTCTTGGGAAATAGAGTCTAGGAGCTTCGGTTATCTATTACTTTACTGGGGAATTAACTCTTGATTGAGGAGGCAGAAGCGAACTGCATATCTGGTCAAGGTCCAGGCGGCACAACGACTTGCTGGGGAAATGTGAAATCGACTGTATCTGGTCGGGTCCAGGTCTTACAGTGTTGTAAACTATTGTCTGGAGATAAAAGAGAAGGAACCTGGATAGTAGGGTTACTTCGAAATGAAAGCATGGATAGTAGGCCTATGAGAAGGAACCTGGATAGTAGGGTTACTTCGAAATAAAAGCCTGGATAGAAGGGCTATGAGAAGGAACCTGGATAGTAGGGTTACCTAGAAATGAAAGCCTGGATATTAGGGCTATGAGAAGGAACCTAGATAGTAGGGTTACTTCAAAATGAAAGCCTGGATAGTAGGGCTATGAGAAGGAACCTGGATAGTAGGGTTACTTCGAAATGAAAGCCTGGAAAGTAGGGCTATGAGAAGGAACCTGGTTTGTAGGGTTACATCGAAATGAAATCCTGGATAGTAGGGCTATGAGAAGGAACCTGGATAGTATGGTTAATTTGAAATGAAAGCCTGGATAGTAGGGCTATGAGAAGGAACCTGGATAGTAGGGTTACTTCGAAATGAAAGCCTGGATAGTAGGGCTATGAGAAGGAACCTGGGTCGTAGGGTTACTTCGAAATGAAAGCCTGGATAGTAGGGCTATGAGAAGGAACCTGGGTAGTAGGGTTACTTCGAAATGAAAGCCTGGATAGTAGGGCTATGAGAAGGAACCTGGATAGTAGGGTTACCTCGAAATGAAAGCCTGTATAGTAGGGCTATGAGAAGGAACCTGGGTAGTAGGGTTACTTCGAAATGAAAGCCTGGATAATAGGGCTATAAGAAGGAACCTGGATAGTAGGGTTACTTCAAAAATAAAGCCTGGATAGTAGGTCTATAAGAAGGGACCTGGGTAGTAGGGTTACTTCGAAATGAAAGCCTAGATAGTAGGGCTATAAGAAGGAATCTGGATAGTAGGGTTACTTCGAAATGAAATCCTGGATAGTAGGGCTATGAGAAGGAACCTGGATAGTAGGGTTACTTCGAAATGAAAGCTTGGATAGTAGGGCTATGAGAAGGAACCTGGATAGTAGGGTTACCTCGAAATGAAAGCCTGGATAATAGGGCTATGAGAAGGAACCTGGATAGTAGGGTTACCTCGAAATGAAATCCTGGATAGTAGGGCTGTGAGAAGGAACCTGGATAGTAGGGTTACTTTGAAATGAAAGCCTGGATAGTAGGGCTATGAGAAGGAACCATGATAGTAGGGTTACTTCGAAAATAAAGCCTGGATAGTAGGGCTATGAGAAGAAACCTGGGTAGTAGGGTTTCTTCAAAATGAAAGCATGGATAGTAGGGCTATGAGAAGGAACCTGGATAGCAGGGTTACTTCGAAATGAAAGCCTGAATAGTAGGGTTGTGAGAAGGAACATGGATAGTAGGGTTACTTCGAAATAAAATCCTGGATAGTAGGGCTATGAGAAGGAACCCGGATAGTAGGGTTACCTCGAAATGAAATCCTGGATAGTAGGGTTATGAGAAGGAACCTGGATAGTAGGGTTACTTCGAAAGAAAGCCTGGATAGTAGGGTTGCAAGAAGGAACCTAGATAGTATGGTTACTTCGAAATTAAAGCTGGGATAGTAGGGCTTCATCATTTGATCATGTAGATTAGTTGAACCATTTGGTTTCAGGAACTGATTTTCCATTAGTTGTCTGCAGATGTGACATGTATAACTTCACGGATTTAATCCTGAATTATTGGAATTGTTGATGATAACCATCTTTCCTGAAAAGGTAGAGGGTTAATTGTATGTGATGCATGAAATGTATTATGTGATGATGTTCTCAAAATAAATGAGATTATGCTGTATGCAATATGTATGCGCCCGTCATGATGTATGAACATGGAATGCTTATTGTGACATATCCGAGTATGGGAAAATAAATCCCTGACTACTGCTGGAGAGGACTGGAAATTGAATTCCTGTCTGTTATAGAAAAAAGTGGTTCTTCCACGGGGGATGGTGAATCAGAGATGACTATGCTGGGGATTTGCTCCTTGTTTACAGATATTTTGTTGGGGAGAGACTCTGCTTGAGAAAATCTCTGCGGGGGATGAATTTCTGTAGCTGGAGGAATAAGCCTTGTTGGGGATTGAGCTTCCGTATTTAGAAAAATAAACTCTGCTTGGGAGACAACTTTATGAATCGCTTGCGATTATAAAATTTGGCTGGGGACTATAGATATCAGCTCTCTGAAGGAACTCTGCTGGGGAAAGTAACTCCTGTTTGGGGGAAGCCTATATCAAAGCTTTAGTTGCCTCTACTTCGTGGGGAGTGTAGACGTCACAGGGTTATATGTAACGGTGATCTTGTTTCAAAACTGTCTCTGCCCCTGCACCTGCTGAACAGAGTAACTGTCGGGCTTGACATGATTTTTTTAAAAGTTTTTGCTCTTGTTTCTTAAGTTACGAGCAATTGTCTTTCCGTTTCTCATGCAAATATTTGTGAATAGCGATTATATTCAAATGCATATGTCAAGAATAAATCATGGGACGTTTTTGCGAAACAAAACAGAAAAAGAAAAAAAACAAATGGTTTATTGTGAAAATGACTTGTATTAATTTCTTGAAGTTGGCCTATAACAGGCGTTTTTGTACAAGGAAGCTGACGCTCTAGTAAGAGAACACCACCATGAAAATGAAATCTTATACAATAATTGTGTACAAAGAAAAGAAAACAACTATGTGCAATAATCCTATTGAGTTTTAATTCTGCTATTGCCTCTATGTCTTCGAGCGTCTCATCACTTTACTACTTATCCGAAGCTGACTAGATTGATTGGTGCCGTTCGAGCTTGATAGTTGATATTGAGGTCTGGTCGCAAGGTGATCCAATGGGACATAGGGATATGCTTTACATCCCTAACTTTTTCCTAGACCGCCCTTTCGGGTTTTCAGTCCACGAGAATACCCTTTTTTGCCCAAGCCGCCTTTTTAGGTTTTTGACTTACAGGGTGTGCAAAATTTTCATTTTCATCCCTTATTTTTTCCCAAACCCTTTTGGTTCGCCGGGAAGCCCTTATTTTCCTAGGCCAGTCAACCTAGCGGGTCTTTAATCATGCGTAGTATCTTTTCACTATGTATGCATTGACAGGGTGTGGAAGGTCGTCACCGTCCATGGTGGTTAGAATCATGGCTCCACCCGAGAAAATGTTTTTAATCACAAATGGCCCTTCGTATGTGGGAGTCTATTTTCCCCTGGGATCACCTTGCGATAGTATGATGCGCTTGATCACTAGATTCCCGACTTGATATTCTTGGCGTCTGACTTTTTTGTTGAAAGCCTTGATCATTCGTTTTTGATACATTTGACCATGATAGACATCAGTAAGTCTCTTCTCATCGATCAAATTCAGTTGATCAAGCCGAGTCTGGATCCAGTCGTCTTCGTTCAAACCTGCATCCTTCATAATCCTTAGAGAAGGGATCTGGACCTCAATAGGCAGGACTGCCTCCATGCCATATATCAGAGATTAGGGTGTTGCCCCTGTTGATGTCCGTGCTGAGGTACGGTACCCATGAAGAGAAAATGGTAACATCTCATGCCAGTCTTTATATGTCACTGTCATCTTCTGTATGATCTTTTTGATGTTCTTGTTAGCAGCTTCGACAATGTCGTTCATCTTTGGCAGGTAGGGAGAAGAGTTATGATGTTGTATCTTGAATTGCTTTCAGAGTTCGGTTATCATCATGTTGTTGAGATTCGTACCATTATTAGTGATGATTCTCTCTGGCACACCGAAACGACAAACTAGGTTATGCTTGATAAACCGCGCCACAACATTCTTGGTAACAATAGCAAAAGAGGCAGCTTCAACCAACTTCGTGAAGTAATCAATGGCCACCAGGATGAAGCGATGTCCATTGGAAGCAGTAGGTCTAATCTCTCTGATCATGTCAGTGCCCCACATTGCAAAGGGCTAAGGAGCCGTCAAAACTTTTAAGGGAACCGGAGGCACATGCACCTTATCAACATAGATCTGGCATTTATGACAAGTTCGGAAGTGCTGATAACAATCTGCTTCCATAGTGGACCAATAATATCCTGCCCGTAGGATCTTCTTAGCTATGGTATATCCACTTGAATGGGTTCCGAAGGTACCTTCGTGTAGATCTTCCATAATCCTCTCTGCTTCACTCTTGTCTACACACCGCATTAAAGTAGAGTCATGGTTGTGCTTGTAGAGGATTCCATTACTAAGGAAGAATTTCACGGCGAACCTTCTCAGAAACTTCTTATCATTGACAGATGCCCCCTCGGGATACTCTTGAGCCTCAAGATACCTTTTTACTTCGTGAAACCAAGGTTTATCTGCTACCTCTTCAGTATCAATCTCAAAGCAGTGCGCTGGTTCATCCAACCTCTCAATGGTGATTCGGGGAGCTTCGTTGTCCCACCTGACCTTGAACATAGAAGACATGGTAGCTAGCGTGTCCGCTAACTGATTATCCTCTCGTGGGAAATGTTCAAAGGTTACCTCCTCTAAGTGTGGAAGCAATGTCAGCACATGTTCTTTGTACGGGATGAGATTCAGATGCTTCGTATCCCACTCTCCTTTGATCTGACTTATCACCAAGGCTAAATCCCCAAAAATGTTTAAGAACTTGATCCTCAAGTCAATAGCAGCTTTGAGACCCATGATACAGGCTTCATACTCCACCATGTTGTTGGTACAGTTGAAGCATAGTCGGGCGGTGAAAGGAGTGTGACAACCTTCAGGAGATATGATTACAACACAAATGCCATTACCGAGTGTGTTTGAAGGTCCATCAAAAACCATAGTCCATCGGGATCCTTTTTCAGGTCCTTCATCGGGTCCAGGTTCTTCATAGTCAATCACTAGCATAATATTCTTGTCCGGGAACTCAAAATTCATGGACTGATAGTCATCCACGGCCTGCTGAGCGAAATGATCCGCTAATAGACTCCCCTTGAATTCTTTCTGGTTCATGTATTGGATATCGTATTCGGTTAAGATCATCTGCCATCTTTCTATTCTTCCGGAGAGAGCGGGCTTCTCGAAGATGTATTTGATTGGGTCCATCTTAGATATCAACAAGGTAGTGTGGGTCAACATATAATATCTTAGTCGGCGAGCAGCCCATGCCAAAGTGCAACAATTTTTCTCGAGCAGTGAGTATCTTGTGTCACAGTCGGTAAACTTTTTGCTAAGGTAGTATATTGCGTGCTCTTTTCGACCAGACTCGTCATGCTGCCCCAGCACACACCCCATTGAATTATCTAGCACCGTTAAGTACAATATCAAAGGTCTTCCTTCAATGGGAGGCATCAGAATTGGTGGTTCTTGAAGGTATTCCTTGATTCTTTTGAAAGCGGTATGGCATTCGTCATTCCACTTTACCACTTGATCTTTCTTCAGGAGCTTGAAGATTGGATCACAAGTAGCAGTCAGATGTGAAATGAACCTGGCGATATAATTTAGGTGTCCCAAGAAACCTCTAACCTCCTTCTCAGTACGGGAGCCGACATCTCTTGTATGGCCTTCACCTTTGCAGGGTCTACCTGAATACCTTTGTCACGGACGATGAACCCCAGAAGTTTACCAGACCTTACCCTGAAGGTGCACTTGTTCGGATTCAACCTCAACTTGTATGTATTCAACCTGTCAAACAACTTTTGTAGATGATCAAGGTGTTCTTCCTCGGTTTGAGACCTGGCTATCATGTCGTCAACATAAACCTATATCTCGTGGTGGATCATATCGTGGAACAAAGCTACCATGGCTCGCTGATAAGTTTCCCCAACATTCTTCAACCCAAAAGGCATCACCTTGTAACAAAAAGTGCCCCACTGTGTGACGAAGGTCGTCTTCTCCATGTCTTCGGGAGCCATCTTGATCTGATTGTACCCAGAGAACCCATCCATGAAGGAAAAGATCTTGTGTTGTGCAGTGTTGTCAACCAGAACATCGATGTGGGGAAGCGGGAAGTCATCCTTTGGGCTTGCCCTGTTCAGGTATCTGTAGTCCACACACATCTGTACCTTGTCGTCCTTCTTAGGTACCAGAACAATGTTAGAAACCCACTGCGGATAGGAGGTGACAACTAGGAACCCAGTGTTGAACTGTTTCATAACCTCTGCTTTGATCTTCTCTGAAATTTCAGGGTGCATACGGTGAACCTTCTGTTTAACCAGAGGATAATCTTGTTTAGTCGGCAGACGATGTACCATAATATCAATGTCTAAACCAGGCATGTCTTCATATGACCAGGCGAAGATCTCAACATAGTCGTGCAACATCTGTATCAACCGCTGTTTGACATTAATCTCCAGATTTACGTCGATCTTGACTCCTTTTCTGTCTACCTCTGTGCCCAAGTTTATTGTCTCAACTGGCTCTTCATGGGGTTGTATAGCCTCTCTTCCTGCTGTAACAGTCTAGCAAGTTCTCTCGGTACCTCACAATCTTCCTCACCTTCGTCCTCGGCTTGGTTGATCGGATTTTCGAAGTTATAACTGGAAATAGCAGAACTATTATCAATGGGATCCAAAGTGGATATGAATATGCAGTTTGATATGTGAGTGTGTGTAAGAGCATAAATGTATTGATAAAGTGAAAAAGCAGAAAAGAAAACAGAGAGCGCAAAATTTGTATGCAAGAAACGTCCAATGTTTTGTTGGTGACATATGAAAATGACATATAATAACCCTCACAAGTAAATCATTGTGCCTCGGGTAAGACACAAGGCCATAGAGTTTATATGTTTATTACAAATTCGAAAAACAAGTAAGACAATTACTGTTGAACAAAAGAAATTGGCACAAAATCTATGGCCATCCAGTTACTAGGTCCACCGTTGGTAGTAGGGTAGATCCAGCTGTCAATATCAGAATCCTCATCATTGTCTTCTATAGCGTTAACCCCACGGTTGCTGATGCGTAGGGGAGGTCCTCCAGCCCGAGCACGTCGAACAACCCATTGAGCTCCTGAAGTAAAGCCCAAACCAACTTTGTCAATTTTATGAGGAAAATCAGGGAGCTATCCCCAAATGGTACACCCACCTTCTTCAACTATTGCTCTAGCGTCCTTGAGAGAAGCCATCTTCAAAGGAGGTTTAGTGCTGGTGATAGTCTCAGTTGATGCCATGATCTGGGGAACCTCTTCAAAGTTTTAACAAGGGATTTTTATGAATTCCCCGTCCATCCCACATACCTGAAAGAGTTCAGGTGGCTTACCATATACTCCTCTTCACCATGCACAGTGGCAATCTTCCCATTCACTGGATACTTCAGCATTTGGTGCAGCATAGAAGTAACGTCCCCAGCTTCATGGATCCAAGGACGACCTAACAAACAAGATTACAATGGCCTGATATCCATCATGTAGAAGGTGGATCCAAAGGTCTGGGAACCCACTTTGACAGGGATGTCCACCTCCCCGTGCACCATTCTTTTTGACCCGTCAAAAGCCCTCACCACAATGTTACTGGGCTTTAAGGTCAAGCCTTCACAATCTAGCCGATCAAGAGCCTTCTTAGGCAGAATGTTCAGTGACGATCTAGTGCCCACCAGCACATGAGCCATAGTAGTACCCCTGCATTCGATCGAGACATGCAGAGCATCATTATGCTTTCTCCCCTTTGGTGTCAAATTAGTGTATGAAAAATTCAACCTGTTGTCAGCAGTCAAACTGGCCACACAGTCCTTGAATTGGTCAGCGGAGGTTTCTTGCAGCACACGTGCAGTCTTGAGAAATGCAATCAAAGCCTTTGCACGGGCCTCAGAACACAACAATAGAGACAACATTGATATCTTCAAAGGGGTCTTCCCTAACTGCTCAACCACATTGTAGTCGCTCCTCTTGATTATTTTTAAAATTTCCTCCATTTCTTGCTTAGAGGATTCCAAAACAACTTTTCTAGGGGCCTCCGTCCGGCCAGGCTCACCTATAACTTCTTTGCCCCGAGTCCCAAATGACTCATTGGCAGGGGTAACAACTGGAGTAAGGATAGGAGTAGTAGCAGAAGTACTGGAAGGAACAAAAGATGGAATAAAAATAGGCTTAGTCAGTCTTCGGGGAGAACTCGGGAGAGAAAACCTTCCCACTTCGGGTAACTTTGCTGGTCCTGACAATGTTACTAACATCGAGATCATCCTCTTTAGTCTTCAAATCCTGTTTGATGCCATGGTAATAAACGTCCACGCCATAATTCCAAGGAACATCTTTGTCCGAGGAGTACGGTACAGGTCCAGGAAAAGTGATTATTAATGGAGCAATTCTTGGAGCAGGTGTAATCCTAACAGGTCTTTTAGAGGAGACCTTGGAAGGATTGGCGGAAATGGTTATGATAGTAACATATTTGTGTAGGACAGTCGGAATCAAAGTTTTTGCAAACAAAATCTCTCTGTTATCCATCAGGCGCTGAACACCTGCTTTTAGCAAATAACAACCAGAGGGCAGGTATGAACACATGTGGCAACCTTCACCACAGCCCGAAAATAAACCGGCTAGCAACAGATTCTTCTTGACAGTCATGAGAGGAGTGGAAACTTCATCAACAGAGGTAACAAATAGATCAGTATCAATGACATTAACACCACGGTTGTGCCTGGGCATGGGAGCAGTTATGACATTAGGCTTCTCCGGAGCATCAAACTCAATCTCCTTAGCTTCGATCAGATCCTGTATCTTATTTATCAGAGCCCAACAGTCATTTGTATCGTGGCCTGGACTCTCAGAATGGTAAGCACACCGAGCGTTTGGATTATAACAAGGAGATAAGGTGTTAGGATTCTTGGGAGCCTCCTTTAAGGTTGCCAAGTTAGATCTTAATAGATGGGGTAAAACCTCAGTCAATGTCATATTAATCTGGGTGAACTTCCTTTACGGTCTTTCTACCCTTTGCTGATTGTTTTATTGTTCAGTATCCACAAACCTAGGTATCATCATAGCCCCTACCGTTGGACGGTGCTTAGCTCTGCTTTGACCTCTTGGGCTATAAATGGCATCGACCTCCTTCTTACCCGTGAATGGCTTCTTCACTGTACTTGACAAGGTGTCTTTCTGGATCTTGCCACTCCGGATCCCAGCTTCTTCCATTTCTCCAGTCAATATCAGCTCGGTGAAACCAACTGAGGAGCTACCAATCAAGTGATTGAAGAACGGACCAGACAGCGTACCAAGAAACATATCCACCAACTCCCTATCGGACAAAAGGGGTTGGACTCTCCCTACCAAATCTCTCCACTTCTGCGCATAGTCCTTGAAACCTTCGCTTACACCCATGGACATACTCTGGAATTGAGTATGGGTAGGGGCAAGGTTAGTGTTATACTGATACTGCTTGTAAAAAACAGCAGCCAGATCTTCCCAGTTGCAGACATTGGTCCCTCCAGTTGATAGAACCACTCAAGTTGAGTCCCAGACAGACCGTTCTGAAAGGAATGGACCCACAAGTTCCTATTAGCAGTGTGAGGTTGAATCTTCCTCACATAGGAATGGGTATGAAGCTTGGGACAAGACACCCCATCATACTTCGCAAACACCAGAGCCTTGAACTTCTGTGGGATGACTACCCCAGATACCAAACCAAGCTCTTCAAAATCCATCCCTAGTATTCTTTGGATCTCCATTACGCTCAGACGATCCTCTAACTGTTTGTATCTATCCTCAGCAGGAGGATACTATTCATCATTGTAATCTATGTCATTATCAGAAACCTCAAGGCTAGGGTCCTCCTCCCTTGTCTCTCTCTCTCTTGATTCTCCCATTCCTTGGATAAGGAGGTCAGATTAATCGGTTGCTTCAATGGTCCCTTGAATCTTCTACCCAGATTTAGGACACCAGCAGTCTTCTTCTTCCTTTCTTTCAGAATAAGGGCCTTCAGATCTTCCCGCCTTTTAGCCAAAGTTACGAACATTTGCTGAAATTGGGCATTTTGTGCCTGGAAGTCCTTGATACTTTGTTCAGAAGATATTATTGCTGAAATAAACAGCGAAGAAGATGAGAAACCTGTTATGAAACCTGTTTATGCAATGTCATGGATGATATGCATATGCAATGATTTCAAGGATTCTTAAAGGCTCAAATTTGTTTAACCAAAATAAAACACACGTTAATAGTATTAATGAGTTCGAATTGTTACAAAGAGTGCCCTTTAGGCTTACAATCAAACAAAACAAAACTTAAAGCAAAAGGAAAATTATGTCTCCCATGAACGCATCCTCTTTAGTGCAGTGTAGGAGTTTATATTCCTCTCTTCATGAAGTAGCCTAGTGAGTTACAAGACCTTCTTCTCGCTGGCATAGAATTGAGTTTCAAACGTATCCCGCTCCTCTTTAAGTTGGACCCAGGATTTTTTGTAACTCCTCATGATCAGTTGGCATGTCAGGATGGAGAACAAGATAATCAGTGTCTCCTTCAGCAACCGGTTCCACAATCGTTGGTAGGACAGCAGGGTAAGGCATCATAAGACTTTGAGCATGGGATCATATCCATTTGAGGTAAGGCTCAAGAGGGATTGAGTTCTTGTGCCCCAATGTCTTGCTATTAACTCTATGTACCATGCCCCAAGCTCGCATGAACCTTTTACAGTAACCCTGAGCATCATTCTCCTAATCGAAGATGATTCCTTGGATAAGTGTATCATGAGGACCATCCCTTCTTGCATACCCAAACTGTCGCAGTGCCAAGCAAGGATTGTAAGTGATTCCTCCTCTAATGCCTAAGAGAGGGGCATTAGGAAATTCTCCGCATCAATCAATGATGGTAACATTCTCCGAGGATCGAGGACACCAATGAATACCTGAATGTTTAAGAGTCATTAACCTATGAGACCATCTCAAACCCTATCCATTTTTCAAGACGGATCGGGGTAGGTGCTAAGTAAACCACCTAGCCAAAAGAGGAGTGCAACACATAAGGGTACCTCTTCTCTTTATAGTGCGAGTATGCAGAGAATGTAGGATATCTCCAAGCAAAGTAGGTACCAAATTGTGTGACAGGAAAAACTTAACCGCATTCACATCTATGAGCTGGTCCGAATTAGGGAACAGTACCAACCCATAGATGAGAAGGGCTAATACCTCTTCAAAAGCTTGTAAGTCCAGGGTATCCCAAAAATGATGAGCTTTCTCAAACAAGAACTTAGACAAAAAAACCCTTGACACCTCTCTTGGTATCCCAATTTGTTACTACGTCTGACCGCTGTAAGGACAGAGCTTTAGCCAGATCTTCAGGTTTAGGGTCTCTTTCCATTCCATTGAAAGGCACCTTGTTAAGGATAGGCACCCCCAGTAATTGAGAAAACTCCTCCATGGTAGGCACTAACTTGTAATCCAGAAAAGTGAAGTAGTGATGTAGAGGGTCAAAGAACTAAAAGAGCACTTTTAACATTTCTTCATCAGGGTTCGAGGTGACAGAGCTGAGAATTCGACCACGCCTTTCAGTAAAGGGAAAGCTTTTAGGAACCCTTGATACCAATTCTTTAAGCTGAGGAGGTACCTTTACCAGACTGACTTGGATAGTGAATCTGCAGGCGTGGGCCATGTCCTACAAAACAAGACAAAAGTAAACCCTAAGAATAGGTCATGATTATGCTCAGATATAATAGATATAACACACACAAGCAAATCACACGAAGACCTTAGGTTTAAGGCTTGCATTGATTTTAAGGTATACCCTCTTGAAGTTGGATTGGTTCAACCTGTCCTAAATATAGTAACCAGGTTCTAAGGGATCTCAATATCACCGATCTTTCCCCCTAAATTTCGTTCCGATAGATAATTGACTTGACACCAAACAAAACTCAAGAGTCAAACCTCAATGACTGTAGCATCAAGTATCAACTGAATTTGGGTTTACACCAAAGACGGCTATCTCACTACGTTCTAAAAAGCCAAGTTGGTCAATTAAGGTGCTAAGGTCAGTTGACGCTTTATGATACCACGTAGTGGCCCCGTATTCTCCTTAATTACTCTAGGGCTACTGATGGGGTCTGCGATCGACTTAATGTCTGATGGTATCTTAACTGCAAGCGCACAGCCTATCGGGGTAGTAATAAAAGATTGTCGAATCCACATGGACTTTGTAATCACGCTAGTGTTGTAAAACAGGTTGGTTTAGCTAAGGCGGAAATTGTCACGTTGGTTTTGGGAAAATTAAGGAAGGTAAATTAATTGATTTTAAAGTAATTATAAAATGAACGGTCGGTATGCAATAGAGTCAACCTAAGGGATCTAATCGGGCCTAGGCATATAAGGATGGTCAACTTGGTTTATCTGTAGAATTAATCAGTTTAAAAACCCTCAACTCACACTTTCATGGTCTTATCTCGGATTATACGTCTAAATCCCTATACCTGCTTTCGCTAGCCTATAAGTGTTTAGAAGTATTCTTTGGAAACTTAATTAATTCTAATTTGGTTTAAAGCGCTTTCACTGTATTTAAATCAAATGCCTAACTTTAGCTATCCGGTTAAAAACCTCACACTTTCGTGGTCTCGATTTAACCTATTTACTCTTCTTACTTTCGTAACAAAGATTTTATTATTAAGCATAAAAAGTTATAACCAGGGTTAAGTTGATTAAAGTTTTAGCCTAAGTTTGATTAGAAGCCTAATGTCTCTTACTATTCCATACCGACACTAAAGGTTTAGCTAGCCATGGAAATCAAAATAAACATACTGTAAATAAAAGCAAGGAAATATAAATTGGACATTATAAATAATAAATAACAAGCATGCATTAATAAATTAATTAAAATGAATTTAATACAATTGCAAAATAAAAACCTGACAGTAAAGCCAATACTTCAATCCTTCTTCCACAAATCGGAAACTCGGACTTGGTATCGGGAGTATTGCAAATTCTGAAGCTTGAATGATAAATCTTAAACTAGAATAATAATTCCCTAATGTTGGAAATTATTATTTGGACAGTGGAATTTAAAAGAATTGAATTAAACAAATGATGTAAGAATAATAACTGAAATAATATTGGTTTCAATTTTGGCAGAGCTTCGGCACAAATAAGCTGTAATAAAACTCCGTACTTTTTTTGTTCAATATTGAGGTATTTATAGAAGAATAAAATCTGGCAGTTGGTTTGTTAAACTTGGAACTCAGTCTTCCTTCAAAATCTTCAAAAATATAGTAACCTAGTAGTTGAGGGAGAAATGGTGAACGTGGTGTTTGACTGGAGAGAATTAAGGAGTTTGGAAACTCCTTCTGTTATGCTTGCCACGTTCTGCATTTTCCAACTGGACTGTTATACGCATTACGTTCGTTACATGAACGTTACGAGCAGATTTTGGTCTTTCCCGTGTTACGGTCGTGGCCACTGTGTTACGGTCGTAACACTCTTCAAACTGGCTTACGGTCGTGGCAGCTTCATTACGACCGTCACAGCTACAAAAATGCAGTTCTTTGACAGATTTATCCTTTTCTTCTGTTCTTTTGATGCTTTCTTGCATTGTTTCATGTTTTCTTCTATTTTAAGCTCAATTATGAAATACCTGCAAAAGTGATGACAAACTCAAAATATTCGGGAATTAATCGGGTCAAAATAATACAAAACGGATGAATTCCATAGTAAATAAACGATACGATTTCGTGTTATCAAATTCCCCCATACTTAAACCTTTGCTTGTCCTCAAGCAAAATAATCAAATTTAGAATATCGGACAAGTTTTTATAAACGCACATAACTAGTATACCTTTCGTTTTCAAATAATTTCAAGAAATCCTAAGTTAGTTCGGCCGAGAAAATCGAATGAAACAACAACGATACGTAAATGATACAAGAAAAAAGCTAGTTGACGACTATCCGTTTTAAACGAAGCATCCAATTACACCGTTATAATTCAACTCAAGGTTTCTCGCCCATATTTCACCCGGTTTCGTTCTTGCGCAATCACATTAAGCCCATTATCCTTGCACGTACGTAGTGGAATAGCCGGTTAGTGGTTCTGATCAAAACACGATGGTTTCCGGCACAAATATGTGGCAACCTCTTTTATCCAATTGCAAGATGCGGGGGATCAAACCGTAGTCTGCCCTACCGAGTTCAGTACCAGATGCTTCCGAACCACCTAGACAATGGATTCTTATGTTACTTAGTAGAAGCTTTTGCATCCGTTGGATTAAATGATCGGGTGAGGATCGCCCAATTTAATTGGTGCAATATCTATTTCCTTAAAGCATGTAACATTGTATTTAAATCAATTTGCAAGATCATCCACTTATGTTCATCGACTTTCCACGTGGATTGTGTTAGGACTGGTGCTGACTGCTAATATAAACTACTAGGGGCTAATTTAAGGTTCGAAACTCAAAGTATCGGTATAACGAAAAATGAAGACGATTCACGTGAGTAGAGAGTCGAAGGTGTCATAATCGTATAGTTCTCGTTGGATCGCTCTCGGCCTTCTAACTAAGATTTCAGTTAAAGTAGGTAACTAACGGTTGTGCGAATATAAAAGGCTAAAATTTTTTGGCTAAATAAAATGGGGAGAAAATGAAATAACGAAATATAACAGAAATAGAAATGAAATTAATCGTTCTGGATTAAGAATGCAGTACTCCTCCCACACTATATCAAACATTGTCTCAATGTTATGATATAATGGCGAGGTTAAATAAAAAGTACATCGGAAAAACAAGGAAAACAACAGTATGGTCGAGGCATCCACCCTACAAGGAAAGCAAGTGTCGACAAACCTCGTAGGGTGGATGCCTCGGCGCTGGAACTTTAGGAACCATGTCCGTTGAGTTTCACCTGCTTCGCCATTTCGTAGGGTAATGCCAGGAATGAGATTGTCCGCCATTTGCATGCAAAGTGTTTGAGTGAAAATGGGTCTTGGTTGGTGAATGAGAGAATGATAATGATGATACGGGTAATGGATGTATATATGGTGGAAGGAGGTAGTGGAAGTTTGAAAATTGATAGGGATTAATTTTGGGTTGAATGGGGTTAATGGGGAGTTATGGAAGAAGAAGAAGAAGAGAGAAAGGTGCAGGAAAAGGGAACGTTCTGCTAACAGGGTTACTGATGTAACCCGTGTTACGGTCGTAACACCTGGCTGACGAGTGTAACGCTCTGAAAGGCGCGTTACGTTCGTGGGGGATAGATGACGATCGTGGCAGCTACAAGTTTTGGTTTTTTTCACAGAACAGAACACAATACAATTGCACAGAGTATATTTTTATAGCAGCAGAACATCTCAGGCATTCTAACATAAACACAGCATTAATTAATTCAACATATAATCCAACATATATAATTCGCAAATAGAGTAGAAAACCGTAAAATATTTTAAGCGGCATAATGATTGTGAGTTTAAAACTGAAAACAAACAATTGCATTGGTTTAAACTGAGTAACTTGTTCCTTTTTGCCAGAAAAAAAATAAATGACGCGTAAGTTTAAATGCAGTAACTTTAAAAATTGGAACTAACTAAAAACAAAGCAGAATGGAAAAAGTCTAAAAACAAAGAATTGAAAAACTGAAAACTGAAAATTGAGAAACTATAAACTGCTTCATCCAATCTTTTCTTTTAATATTTCCAAAGCTTGAGTGATGTGATAGAACTGCTCCACCGAGATGTCAGTCAAACCCATAAGATCCAAACGCATAGTCTTCAATTCATTCTTTATTCCATCAATATCAGTTTTATAAGCATCCAAAGTGGTCAGAATGGTGTTTAATTGTGTGGTATATTCTCCTTGGTTTGTATCAGGGGCTGCTTGTGCTTCAACCATATTTGTAAAGTCATGATAACCAGGAGGGGTTTCGGGATCTGTTTCGGTTTCAGACATGAAATTATTATCAACAAAATATGATTGTGGTGTTTCCGGTGTTGAAGGGTGATCGGGTGGATTCAATTCGTACAACCAATTTTCGCGGTTGTGGACACTTATTCGGGCATGGTTCGGGAGGGTAAAAAGAGTAACAACCTCATCTCTGATCAGGTAGTCATAAGGTGCAGGGCCTAAGTTTCCTATTATCCGATTGTTAAAACAGAAATTAATATTCATAGGCCTAATTGATCCAAATGGTGCACAGTTATTAAGTTGGCAACGAGGTCCAAGAGCATGTGCAATCATTGTAACTAATCCTCCCACACTGACAGGAACATTAGGGTCCTCACTAATGCGGGTAAAGGTCTTCATCAGGAGTGGGACCGCATTGACAGGGCGTCCTAGGTTCATACAATAAAGCAGAGATAATTCATCCTTGGATACAGCATTTTGATTTTGTTCTTTTCCAAACAGGGTGTGGGCAAGAATCCTATGGAAATAACGGATGGCTGGGTTATGTATTTCGTTGTTATCCATACTTTCTGGGTCAGGGTGATAGTTTCCGGTTAAAGTACCCCAGAAGTAGTCCAGCTCAAAATCCAATAGATCGGCCTCAGGGGTGGTAAAAGCTAAGGGTCCACTGGGGAATCCTAATAAAGTAGCTAAGTCCCTATGGTTATAGGTGAATTCAATACCAAAAAGTCTGAAGGTAATGAATCCTTTTCGGGCTCCAACACCGTGTTCAGGGATGTGAACTAGAGAACTTAGGAATTCAAGGGTAAGCTCTCGGTAAGTGACGAACCTATTTTTCAGGTGGGCTTTCTCCTATCCCAACCGGTTAAACATGTTATGCATACTGTCAGTAATGCCTAAAGAGTCCATAGTGGGTACATCATGATACAGGGTTAAATTGATTGCTCGCTGAGTCAAAGCCTCAAATCGTCTTTGTTGGTTTCTACCTCTAAAGGCGGCTTCCATAAAGGTCTGTGGGGGATCCATAGGAAAAACAAAATAGGGAAACAGAGTAGAGGAGAAAGTAAAGAGAAAAAGATTATTCAGAAATCCTGTGTCAAGTAAAATTGATTTGAAATCAGCAGCAGTTTCATAAAATTTTTTAGAAACGAAAAATACTTATATAGAATGCAAAAACAAATAATATAAACAAGATAGCAGGTAAAAACAAATAAAATGGGTTGCCTCCCATGAAGCGCTGTTTTTAACGTCATAAGCCTGACGAAATGCCTAGTGAAAGATTATTCGGGAGAAATAGGTAGCAGTTCTACGAGTTTAAGCTTATTCGTATAATCTCTATTATCTACACGATGATATTGTTTTAACTGCTGCCCGTTTACAATAAACGGGGCGCTATTTCTATCTGTGATTTCTACCACTCCGCTAGGCAAAACTCTTGTAATGTCGAAAGGACCGGACCATCTAGATTTAAGTTTTCCAGGAAAGAGTCTAAGTCTAGAGTTAAATAAAAGTACGACATCTCCCACATTAAATTCTTTCCGTGATAAACGTTGATCGTGCCATTTTTTAGTTTGTTCTTTGTATATTTTAGCGTTTTCGTAAGCGTCTAGTCTTAATTCTTCCAGTTCATGTAAATCGAGGATTCGTTTCTCGCCAACAGCAGTGTAATTGATATGAGTGTCTTTATCGCCCAATAAGCTTTATGCTCTAATTCTACCGGGAGATGGCACGATTTTCCGTAAACAAGTTTGAAAGGTGTAGTTCCGATAGGAGTCTTATAAGCCGTCCTATAAGCCCATAAGGCTTCGTTAAGCTTGGATGACCAATCTTTTCGAGATATCGCGACTGTTTTTTCTAATATTTGTTTAATCTCTCTATTCGAAACTTCAACTTGTCCGCTAGTTTGCGGATGATAGGGCGTTGCTACGCGGTGGTTCACTCCATATTTAGATAGTAATTTATCAAATATCTTCGAAACAAAATGAGATCCACCGTCACTGATAACAAGTCGGGGAACACCAAAATGCGGGAAAATTATATTCTTGAAAAGCTTTATCACTACTCGTGTGTCATTTGTGGGAGAAGCTATTGCCTCGATCCATTTTGAAACGTAGTCGACAGCGACGAGTATAAACTTGTTTCCAAAAGAAGATGGGAAAGGTCCCATAAAATCTATTCCCCAAACGTCAAAGATTTCCACTTCAAGTATTCCTTTCTGAGGCATTTCGTCGCGTCTTGAGATATTACCGGTGCGTTGGCATCGGTCACAGTTTTTAACGGCGACGTGGACATCCTTCCACAGGTTAGGCCAGAAAAGGCCGGCTTGGAGAATTTTGGCACACGTTTTAAAGGTGCTAGTATGTCCGCCACAAGCAGATGAATGGCAATGGGAAATGACGTTTTCTATTTCTTCGTCGGGTACACACCGGCGGAAAATTCCATCGGGTCCTCGTTTAAATAAAAGTGGTTCGTCCCAATAGTAACTCTTGAGATCATGGAAAAATTTCTTTTTCTGTTGGTAAGTTAAATCAGGTGGAAGTGCTCCGACAGCTAAATAGTTAACGATGTCAGCATACCAAGGCAATCCTATGGTCATGTCGATGGCTTCCATAACTTCTTTAGCTTCTGGTTTATTTAAATTCAATTGATCTAGGTCGCTTATCATTTGTGCTATCAGATGTTCATACGGAAAATCGTCGTTAATTGGCACTTGTTCGGGTTTTATACCTTCTAAACGGGATAAATGATCCGCTACGATGTTTTCGGTTCCTTTCTTATCTTTAATTTCCAAGTCGAATTCTTGTAAGAGTAAAATCCATCGGAGGAGTCTGGGTTTTGCATCTTTCTTGGCAAGTAAATATCGGATAGCAGCATGGTCTGTGTAAATGGTGATTTTCGCTCCTACAAGGTAAGAACGGAATTTGTCGAGTGCGAAGACCACGGCTAAGAGTTCTTTTTCAGTGGTGGCGTAGTTCATTTGAGCTGAGTCTAGCGTTCTGCTGGTGTAGTAAATTGCGTGAAGTTTCTTATCTTTTCTTTGTCCAAGAACTGCGCCGACAGCGTAATCACTTGCATCGCACATGATTTCGAAAGGTAACCTCCAATCGGGCGGTTGCATGATTGGTGCAGAAATAAGTGCGGCCTTAAGGGTTTCAAAAGCTTGAAGACAATCGTTATCGAATATGAACTCAGCATCCTTCATTAATAGACCGGTTAGTGGTTTTGTAATTTTCGAGAAATCTTTAATAAAACGTCGGTAAAAACCGGCGTGTCCTAGAAAACTTCGTACCTCTCGAACGGTCTTTGGTGGTTGGAGTTCTTTAATCACCTCTATCTTAGCTTTATCAACTTCAATTCCTTTATTAGAAATAACATGTCCAAGTACGATTCCTTCTCTGACCATGAAATGGCATTTTTCCCAGTTGAGCACAAGGTTTACTTTCACACATCGTTCTAAAATACTTTCTAAATTAGACAGACATCCTTCAAAGCTTTGTCCACACACAGAGAAGTCATCCATAAACACTTCCATGATGTCGTCAATGAAATCTGCAAAGATGGCCATCATACATCGTTGGAAAGTTGCGGGAGCATTACATAATCCAAATGGCATTCGTCTGTACGCGAACGTTCCATAGGGACACGTGAATGTAGTCTTCTCCTGATCATCAGGGTGAATCGGAATTTGGAAAAATCCAGAATAACCGTCTAAATAGCAGAAATATGAGTGTTTGGCTAATCGTTCTAACATTTGATCAATAAAGGGTAAAGGAAAATGGTCTTTCCGAGTAGCTTTGTTCAGTTTTCGATAATCAATGCACACTCTGTGTCCACTAACTACTCTTTGTGTTATCGATTCGCCTTGTGCGTTTTTCACGACAGTGACACCTCCTTTCTTAGGTACGACATGCACTGGGCTAACCCATTTACTGTCGGAGATCGGGTATATAATTCCAGCTTCCATTAGCTTTTTGATTTCATCTCTGACTACAGTGCTTAGAATCGGATTGATTCTTCTTTTAGGTTCTCGAGAGGTTTTGCAATCCTCTTCTAATAGAATACGGTGCATACAAATTGAAGGACAAATTCCTTTTAAGTCTGATATGTTGTAACCTAACGCAGTAGGGTATTTCCTTAGAACGTCTAAAAGTTTTTGAGTTTCGAGCGTTCCTAAACTAGAATTCACTATTACAGGTCGAGTTTGTTCAGTATCAAGGAATTCGTATCGTAGATTTTTAGGTAGAACTTTCAATTCTAGTTTTGGTTTCTTGGAACATGGCATATGATTGGGTGTAAGTGCTAGACTTTCGCTTAGACTGTCATCTTTATATGGTTCTCGCCAATTGTCGTCTTCGAATATCAGAGGGGTTTCGTTTTTCATTATTTCGGAATATGTGGTTTGTTCAACTTCCATCTCTCTCACACACTCGTCTATAATATCGAGTAAGTAACATGTGTCATTTATGGCGGGTGCTTGTAGAAATTGAGTGAGGATGAATTCCACTTTTTCCTCTCCGACTTCGAATGTTAATCTGCCCTTCTTTACATCAATTATAGCTCCGGCGGTGGCTAGGAATGGTCTTCCTAGTATGATAGGGGTAACTGAGTCCTCGGTTATGTCCATGATGATGAAATCGGTAGGGATATAGAATTGACCTATTCTAACTGGAACGTTTTCCAGTATACCTACAGGGTATTTAACCGATCGGTCGGCTAATTGGACGGACATTTTCGTGGGTCTGAGTTCTCCCATCTCTATCTTTTTGCAAATAGATAAGGGCATGACACTAATGCTTGCTCCTAAGTCACATAGAGCTTTGTCTATGACAAATTTTCCAATATTACAAGGTATAGAGAAACTACCTGGGTCTTTTAGCTTAGGAGGCATATTGTTTTGAATGATCGCGCTACACTCGACAGTGAGTGTAACTGTTTCGTTATCCTCTATCTTCTTCTTGTTGGATAGAATTTCCTTAAGAAATTTAGCGTACGAGGGCATCTGAGTGATGGCTTCTGTAAAAGGTATGGTTATATTGAGTTGTTTCAGAAGTTCAACGAATTTCTTGAACTGGCCCATCGTTTTGGAATTTGTAAGTCTCTGAGGATACGGGATTGGTGGTTTATAAGGTGGTGGAGGTACATAAGGCTTCTCTTGCTCCACTGCTTCTTGTGTTTCACTTTCCATTTCTTTAGGCTCATTGGCTTGTTCAGGCAGCTCGCTCTGCTTTTGGTACATGGATGGATTTTCTAGTCTCGGGTCAACATGTCCGTCGAGTTCTTTTCCACTTCTCAATATCACAGCATTAGCATGTCCTTTCGGGTTGGGCTGTGGTTGACCAGGAAAAATTCCAGCTGGTGCCGCAGTAGATGCTTGTTGTTGAGCTACTTGTGAGATTTGCGTCTCAAGCATCTTGTTATGGGTGGCTAAAGCATCAACCTTGCTAGCTAATTGTTTTATCTGCTCATTAGTATGCAAATTTTGATTCATAACGTCTTTATTAGTCTGAGCTTGGGTAGCAACGAAGTGTTCAATCATGATTTCTAGGTTAGATTTCCTAGGAGTATTAGGTCCATTACCAGGATGATTTGGGATAGCTTTTGGATAACCAGGTGGTGTGGCAGGAGCTTGTACAGGCGCGTATAACGCGTTGTTGTTTTTGTATGAAAAGTTCGGATGATTTTTCCAGCCTGGGTTATAGGTATTGCTATAAGGGTTCCCTTGTACATAGTTTGCTTGTTCAGCTGGAACTCCTGTTAGAAGTGGGCATTCTGGAGCAAGATGTGATTGAAGACCACATAGATCGCAAGTTTGGACAACTGCAGCTACGGTAGCTGTAGGAGCAGTGGTGAGGTTTTCTAGCTTTTGGGTAAGAGCTTCCACTTTAGCATTGACTTGGTCCAGCATATTCACTTCAGACATTCCACCTTTGCTTTGGGATTTCTCCACATTAGCTCTTTCGCTTCCCCATTGATAGTGGTTCTGGGCCATACTTTCGATAAGTTGATTTGCTTCGGCATATGGTTTATCCATCAGTGCGCCACCAGCAGCAGCGTCTATAGTCATTCTTGTGTTATACAACAGACCGTTGTAAAATGTATGAATGATTAGCCATTCTTCTAAACCATGATGAGGACAGAGTCTAATCATATCCTTGTAACGTTCCCATGCTTCGAAAAGTGATTCGTTATCTTTTTGTCTAAAACCGTTGATGTTAGCTCTAAGCATAGCAGTTTTGCTTGGTGGGAAATATCTAGCCAAGAAGACTTTTTTCAATTCATCCCATGTGGTGATTGAATTTGAAGGAAGGGATTGGAGCCAGGCTCGGGCTCTGTCTCTTAAAGAAAAAGGAAATAGGCGCAATCGTATCGCCTCGAGGTTTACACCATTCGCTTTTACAGTGTCTGCGTACTGCACAAACACTGACAGATGTAGATTAGGGTCGTCAGTAGGAGATCCAGAAAATTGATTCTGCTGAACGGCGGATAGAAGCGAAGGTTTCAGATCGAAATCGTTTCGAGCGATAGCAGGGGCAGCAATGCTGTTGTGAGGCTCCGCTTGCGAAGGAACTTCATAGTCCTTAAGAGCGCGAGGCGGATTTGGTACGTCAGCCATTGTCGATTCTTCGGTAGATTCTGATAACGGGATATCAGGAATTTTTGTTGGAGGAAGATTATTAAGAGATCGGTATTCTTGAATTCGGCGTCTTAATCTTAAGTAACGCTCGATATCTTTAATTTGTAAATGCAAAGGCTCGTTTTGAGAACGAGTGTTTGGCATACACAGAGGGAAATGTAAAAAGTTGCCTTAGTCTAGACAGCGTTGTTTTCAGATTACACTAGTGACTAAACTAAAGTCCCCGGCAACGGCGCCAAAAACTTGATGGGGTCTGCGATCGAATTAATGTCTGATGGTATCTTAACTGCAAGCGCACAGCCTATCAGGGTAGTAATAAAAGATTGTCGAATCCACAGGGACTTTGTAATCACGCTAGTGTTGTAAAACAGGTTGGTTTAGCTAAGGCGGAAATTGTCACGTTGGTTTTGGGAAAATTAAGGAAGGTAAATTAATTGATTTTAAAGTAATTATAAAATGAACGGTCGGTATGCAATAGAGTCAACCTAAGGGATCTAATCGGGCCTAGGCATATAAGGATGGTCAACTTGGTTTATCCGTAGAATTAATCAGTTTAAAAACCCTCAACTCACACTTTCATGGTCTTATCTCGGATTATACGTCTAAATCCCTATACCTGCTTTCGCTAGCCTATAAGTGTTTAGAAGTATTCTTTGGAAACTTAATTAATTCTAATTTGGTTTAAAGCGCTTTCACTGTATTTAAATCAAATGCCTAACTTTAGCTATCCGGTTAAAAACCTCACACTTTCGTGGTCTCGATTTAACCTATTTACTCTTCTTACTTTCGTAACAAATATTTTATTATTAAGCATAAAAAGTTATAACCAGAGTTAAGTTGATTAAAGTTTTAGCCTAAGTTTGATTAGAAGCCTAATGTCTCTTACTATTCCATACCGACACTAAAGGTTTAGCTAGCCATGGAAATCAAAATAAACATACTGTAAATAAAAGCAAGCAAATATAAATTGGACATTATAAATAATAAATAACAAGCATGCATTAATAAATTAATTAAAATGAATTTAATACAATTGCAAAATAAAAACCTGACAGTAAAGCCAATACTTCAATCCTTCTTCCACAAATCGGAAACTCGGACTTGGTATCGGGAGTATTGCAAATTCTGAAGCTTGAATGATAAATCTTAAACTAGAATAATAATTCCCTAATGTTGGAAATTATTATTTGGACAGTGGAATTTAAAAGAATTGAATTAAACAAATGATGTAAGAATAATAACTGAAATAATACTGGTTTCAATTTTGGCAGAGCTTCGGCACAAATAAGCTGTAATAAAACTCCGTACTTTTTTTGTTCAATATTGAGGTATTTATAGAAGAATAAAATCTGGCAGTTGGTTTGTTAAACTTGGAACTCAGTCTTCCTTCAAAATCTCCAAAAATATAGTAACCTAGTAGTTGAGGGAGAAATGGTGAACGTGGTGTTTGACTGGAGAGAATTAAGGAGTTTGGAAACTCCTTCTGTTATGCTTGCCACGTTCTGCATTTTCCAACTGGACTGTTATACGCATTACGTTCGTTACATGAACGTTACGAGCAGATTTTGGTCTTTCCCGTGTTACGGTCGTGGCCACTGTGTTACGGTCGTAACACTCTTCAAACTGGCTTACGGTCGTGGCAGCTTCATTACGACCGTCATAGCTACAAAAATGCAGTTCTTTGACAGATTTATCCTTTTCTTCTGTTCTTTTGATGCTTTCTTGCATTGTTTCATGTTTTCTTCTATTTTGAGCTCAATTATGAAATACCTGCAAAAGTGATGACAAACTCGAAATATTCGGGAATTAATCGGGTCAAAATAATACAAAACGGACGAATTCCATAGCAAATAAACGATACGATTTCGTGTTATCAGCTACCGGTACACACCAAAGTATCGCATCAATGTAGCTACTGTTTCAACCGTGTCGGTATACCCCGCACAACTCCCTCACAATTTATTGCTACTTACCTAAAAGGAATTCCCCGATCCGGGTTTAGGATCCAAACAACCCAAACAGATACCCTTAAAAATAAATCAAGACAAGCCAAAGAAGCAATTAAGAATGACCTAGATCCTAAGGTAAACCCCACTTTTTTTATAATTCCCAAGCAGAGTCGCTAGTTCTGTGATACGGTGGTAGAACCGACTGTTTATACTGGTTTTGCATTTTTATTCGCAAATGTCGCAGTGAGCAAGAGTCGTCACCGAATTTTATTTCATCCAAAAAAGGAAAAGGAAAAATAACAGAAAAAACCTTTTTCGAGATACTTCTGAGTACGAGGTAGATTATAGAAAGGGAAGGTGTTAGCACCCTTTCTATCCATGGTTTTCAATGGGCTCTTAGATACTTGTTCATTCTTAAATTGCTTTTGTGCTTGTTCTTTTGAAAAGTTTTGAAATTGCCTTAGTGCGGCATTTCACTTTATGGTAATCCTTGTATGAGTCCTCAAGGATGTGATAAAATGTTTTGGAAAACTTTATTTGAAAAGCTTGTTTGAAAGTGTATGTGTAAAAATTGTTGTTTTGAGCAAGTACCTAAAAGTTTCTACCTCCTCGAAAAAAGGTTTGTTCGTTTTCTTATTTCCTTTTAGATAGTGCTATCCTACTATTAAGGAGTAGGAAGCTCCATCGTTGTAGTTTAAGGGACAATAGAAAGGGACGAAAGGGACAATTACAATCACTAAAGCAATGGTTAGGAAACCTTAGTAATTACCCTAAAGTCCTAAAGATCTTTCCGAGTCAACATTTGAATGGGTCATTTTTTATCTTTTGGGACTAGAGGACAACCACTAAGACTCCCTATACTTCATGACCGTTTATCGAAGGCAACCGAAGTGGGGTAAACCCTAGGAGTGAACATGTGCAAGTGTTTGATTTTCAGTTATTTATCTTTGCACAATTAGGGTTATCTACTGTATTAATTTGATTTATCTTTTGCATACAAGCCTACTATCCATACATCTAGACAATTTATAGTTGTAGAAAATTAAAAGCGGAAAGGTAAATCTACGTTATTACAAGGTTTCAGGGAAGGGGTTACATAACCAAAAAAAACCCGGGGATTGAACAGTAAAATGATAAGCAGTAAAATAATCCCTAATTTAAAGATATTACAAACTTGAAGCAAATACAATAATTGGAATAAAATATTGCGTGCGCGACGAATTAAATACGGGAATCAAAGTCTAAATTCAAAGGAAATCAAAGAAAATATTTTGGTTACTTTTTTGATTGAGAAAATTAAATATTTGCAAATTAACCCTAATTTTCTAATTGATTTTAATTATGGAAAAAAGAATTTAAATTGCCCTAATTAATTAATCTAATTAATTAATGAAATTAATTATTAAAAAAAACCTATTTCTAATGTTTGATGATTTTATGCTTTTTGATTTAATTAAAAAATGATTTTTGTAAAAATAATTAAAACAAATAAAAGAAAAATTAAAAAGGAATTAAATTGGGCCTAGTGAATTACTAATCTGGGAGGTGTGAATTGGAATTTTCTGGCCCAGAATAGCTGGCCCAAGGCTGGCGTGTGATCCAGTAAGGATCCCCTCTGGAGGTTCACCATGTGCTACTTGTGCTGGATGTTTAGATATGATCACTGGATGATCCAAAGCAGAAGATATTGAGGTGCACCATGAGCGCGTTTGGAATGACTTTACTGGATCTGCAAAGGAATTGTGAGAAAAAACACAAAAGCACACGCTTGGGATCGAACCCAGGACGTTTTCTTTACATCTCCCTTCCTTGACCATCTGCGCTAGCTACTCATTCATTGATATAATAACACAAAATAAAGATAAAGTAAATAAAGTGCTATGCCCAGATTGCCACACATGCGCTTCCTGGTGGGTTCCCTCTGTTTGAATGAACCAATCCCTGAACACCACGCCATCACCTTCTTTGCTGATCCATCATTTTATGTGATGGACTTTTACCTACAGTTGTTTCCGTCACTAAAGGCTATAGCGACAAATTTTGTTCGTAGCTGCAAATTTGTAACATTCTAAAACACGATTCAAGCATAATAAATTCCATCCAACTACATGGATTGACTGCAAATCATCCCCTGAACACCAAGGGGCCCTTAATTTTGTCCAATTTTGCCTCTAGCTAAGGTTCCCCAATTTGAAGCTTCGGAACCCTAACAATGGCAAATGATTATACCTACACTCAAGCTCAAATCATATTTATAATGTATGAATGAGCAAAATCGAAATTGGAAAAAACATGAACAAACCGTGAGTGCTAGGGTGCGATTCTGAGCGCTTTAGAATTGGGAAACAATTGGAAAAGCCTATGGGAATATCAAGGGATGTATTGCGATCCTCAAATCCTCTTGAGGAGGGCTGCAATAGGGAATCCGAGTTGAGCTTTTTATTGAATTCTTGGAAGCTTGATACCAGTTCTCTTGAGGCAGGCTGCGTGTGAATTGTCCTTTAGGGTTCACAAAGCTTTGTTATAAGTACTGAATCAAATTAGGGCAATGAATTTGGAAAGAATCAAAAGATTAATGGTCTTGAAGTCTTGATTCAAATCTTTCCAAAATTGGAGATTTCCTCTTGTTTTTGGCTTGGCACGATTTGTTTGATCATTGACAGCATATGAGATCTATAATTCAATGCAAAACAAATCTCATTCCACAAATTTGATTTAATTTGATTTAATTTGAATTTATTTGATTTTTAAATGAATAAAAATCAAAATAAATTAAATAAATGAGTGAATAATGCATGGGGGGTCCCATAGGTCGTGGACTTTTCTAGGATTGAGGTTCAATCTTGAAAAGATGAGCCCATGTGAAAAAATGCAATTTTGAGCATTGTTGACTTTGGGCAAATTTCCAAAAATGGCCAACTTTGACCATGCAGATCTCTCTCAATTTTGACCCTAAGAGGGTGTTATTGGACTTTTTAGAAAGCTTAGGATGTCCCCTAAGCAACCTCTTTTGTTTCATCTCAATTGGATCTTCCATGTTCATGTAAGAAGCTTTGACCCAGAAGGTGTTTTTGTTGACTTTTTAAAATGGCCTATGATGTCTGAATTTATATCTTTTTATGAGTGCATTTTTTGAACTTTAGGGATGAATATTAGTTGTAAGGAATTTAATTCTATTCAAAATGATTCTTGGATGAGAAATTTATGATAAAGTATGAGAAAGTTATGCCTGGTCAAAGTTTGGTTGACTTTTCCTATAGAAACCCTAATTTAGCAACTTTTGAGTTTTGATGAATTTGGGGAATTACTTGAGGAATCATGATCAAACCTTGATCAAATGATGAATAATAATTCAAAATGTTGATTTTGACCAAAAATATTGAAGTTTGACTGTATGAGGGTCACTGTTGACTTTTGACCTAACACAGTTGATTTTCAAGCATTTGAGCAGTTGACTGCGCAAACTCCTTGTGCAAGGCATGAAACTTGGAATGGATGATCTTGAGAACATATTAGGGGAATGTAAATCATTTAGGACCCTTGGAAACTCAAACATCTTGAGGATGAGTGAAACCCTAGTTTGGGGCTCATTGTCTTAGGAGGAGGATTTGTCTGGTCAATCCTTAGTCAACTTGAGCAATTGGGGACCTCTAGGAATATGTTTTGAGTAAAAATAGGAGGAAAAGTTTTGGGGTACAACAAATTACTTCAATTAACAACGAGAAACCGACTCTCTTTGATTATACTCAAGCATAAGTCGAAGATCCCCAGCGAAGTATCCTTAAACAGAAGACAAAAATCTCATGCAAAATTATTCCCAGAAGAAATTG
Source organism: Vicia faba (assembly GCA_948472305.1). Classification (NCBI taxonomy): domain Eukaryota; kingdom Viridiplantae; phylum Streptophyta; class Magnoliopsida; order Fabales; family Fabaceae; genus Vicia; species Vicia faba. The sequence continues at coordinate 380,078,755 of OX451738.1, forward strand.
AAGAATCACTTCATATCCAACGACAATCAAGGATTTATTGTCCCCAGTAAGACATTGTTATAAGAAGCTACCAATGCTCTCTAAAAACATGTTGCATCCATACATCAGTTATAATATCATAACATATGCATATCAAACGCATGTAACATTCTCATTTATTTTGAGAGCATCATTACGTAATGCATACATCATGACATTGCATAAAGCTAACTTTGTCTTTTCAGGTTAAATCTGCAAACAAACGAATATTATCAACAATTTACAGACATGATGTAGATCAATTCCTAAAACTGGAAGGGGAAACTATCTACATAACCAACATTTTCATAGAATCATGCGTAGATTCCTTCTAATGCTCTTTTGGATAAAGTCGGGCGTAGACTCATTCCAAATGCATATGCTAGACAAAGTCAGGCATAGACTCATTCTAGTGCATCATTAAGATGAATTCAAGCGCAAATTTCCTTTTGAAACACTTTTGGAAAAAAAGTCAGGCGTAGACTCCTTCCAATATCTCTTTTAGACAAAGTCGGGCATAGACTCATTCTAGTATACCATTCAGATAAAATCAGGCGTAGATTTCCTTCTGATACTCTTTTGAGAAAAAAGTTAGGCGTGCACTCCTTCCAATATCTCTTCTAGATAAAGTCGGGAATAGACATCTTCTAGATGAAATCAAGCATAGATTTCCTTCTGATATTATTTTGGAAAAAAATCCAGGCATAGACTCCTTCCAATATATCTTCTAGACAAAGTCGGGCATAAAATCATTCTAGTATATCAATCAGATAAAATCAGGCGTAGATTTCCTTTTGGTACTCTTTTGGGAAAAAAGTCAGGCGTAGACTCCTTCCAACACCTCTTCTAGACAAAGTCGAGTGTAGACTCATTCTAAAGCATCATTTAAATGAAATCAAGCATATATTTCCTTCTGAAACTCTTTTGGAAAAAGAGTCAGGCGTAGACTCCTTCCAATATCTCTTCTAGATGAAGTCGGGCGTAGACATCTTTTAGATGAAATCAAGCGTAGATTTCATTCTGATTATTCTTTTGGACAAATTCAGGCGTAGACTTATGCCGATACATCTTCTAGACAAAGTCGGGCGTAGACTCATTCTGGTACATCATTCAGACAAAGTCAGGCGTAAACGTATTCTGATATTCATATCAATAGTTACTCTGGATGGTTTCTATAAGCCCATAACGACATACCTTCACTCTACAAATGGCATCTTTAACCCCATTCCTGGTATAATCAACCAACAATGTTACTTCGTGCACAGGCGAGTGCAAATTTCTGGGCACTTAAGTGTTCAATCATCATCTACCTTCAAGTCATGAATGACGAGAATTCCAATCTAACTCTTTAGGTTTAAAAAGATTGAACAGAGGCAGCTGTTGTACCCCAAAATTTTCCCTCTCATTTTCAAATCAAATTATTTCAAGAGGTCTCCTCATCTTCCTAGGATTCTCAATTGCTCAAGATTTCTCAAGGAATTGATTAGACAAGCCTTCTCCTAAGCAATGGGTCCACAACTAGGGTTTTATGTTTCTAAAGAAAGATTGGGTTTTAAGGTCTCAAGAGGATTTCATGGTCTCTTATATTTCTCTAAAAATTCTCATACTAAGTTTCATGCTTTGCATCACATGTTTGCTCAGTCAATGGCTCATATGACTGAAAATCAACTATATTGGACAAAAAGTCAACTATGGTCAACATGCAGTCAAACTTCAAGATTTTTGGTCAATGTCAACATTTTGAAGTGATATCCATAATTTTGTCAAGGGTTGATCATGATTCCTCAATAAAAGCCCTCAAATCATCAAAAGTAAAAAATTACCAAATTAGGGTTTCCAAGTCAACAGAACTTTGACCAAGCGTAACTTTCACATGCTTCATTAGCTTTTCCCCAACCAAAGCTCATTTTAAAAAGTATTCCATTCTCTACAACTTGGTCTCTCTAAGATCAAGTCCAAAAAGTTCATCATTTGAGAGATATGAGCCAATATATTACATGTTATTTCAAAAGACAACAAAAAGAGACTTTTTGTCAAGGCAACTTACATTAAGATAAAGTCTTAAAATGCAAAAATGATCAACATAGAGATTTTAGAGGACATCTTTAGCTTTCCAAAAAGTCCTAAATAACCTTCAAATAATGAAAATTTAGTTATATATGATAGGTGCAAGTTGAACAATATTTGAGAAAATGCATGAAACTTCATTTGAGCAATCTTGAACTTTTGGACTAATGTGCCTAACTTTTGAAGTTTAAACATGTTTATAACATGTTAGAGGACCTATAAGTCCATTTATACATTACTTTGATTTTTTATTTTATTTATTTTGATTTTATTCAAATTAAGTCAAAATAAATCAAATAAAATATGAGTTGATAGACCAAAGGGTGTGTGGGCTTCATTTGGATATCTTCTAGAAGGACCAAGACCTCATAAGAGCTTGCCAAAACCGTGAAAACACGTTGGGAACAAGAATCTTCAAGTTTGGAATATTTTAAAACAATTTTTGAAAGATTTCAATGTGTTTTCTTTGCAATGAATTGTGACGTAATGATACAAGATCCTTGCCTTGTTTTGATCCATTTTCATTCCTCTATAAATACATGCAACACTCAAGTGCAAAAGACAAAGTAGCTGCCATAGAAGCAAGGTTTCAAAATCACAAATTTTCAAAGAAAGGTGCAAACTCGTATCAACATTTCCAGCCACTCTTAATCAAAACCAAGCCTCAAATCGTGTTCCCGAAGCTCCCATGAATCTCACCAAGTCCAGAAACAAATCTATTCACGTATGGAATAGCTTACACAAGCCCACCGGTTTTGGTCATTTTCTTGAATTCAAATCTTTTAATCTATGCATATTTAACTAATTTTGTGTGCACATATGAGTTCATCACGGTGTTTAGAACATGTTTGAATAAGAAAATGCAAGCTTTAGCGCAAGGGTGATGAGTGACCATGGCTAGGGCACGATCAGATTCTTTCTTTGAAACTCCATTTCCACTAATTTACTTCTTTTTTTGCAATTAAAATCAAAACATATAAAAAATCAGAATATTACATAAAATCAAAAAAATAGTCTTTTAGGTTTTCTTAATTAACTTTTTTCATTTAATTAGATTTAGGTCTTATTTTTTAATTTATAAAATTAATTATAATAATTAGGTTTCTATTAATTATTAACTTAAATTATTTTCTACAAAAATACACAAAAAAAATTAATTTCTAACGTTTTAGATTTTAGGACTTTAAAACATCTTATCTAACATTTTCTTATTTATTTTCCCCTTTACTTTCTTAGAGAAATTACATAGGTCGCACAGTTTTTTTTTGTAATAGCTGTAGTTTTATTTCTCACAAATTTATACTATTGTATCTTCCCCAAAGCCTTGTAATAGCTTAATTAGGGTTTACTTTTCCGCACTTTACTTTCTGCACCTATATTATGCTGGCTTGTCAGTATATATTTAATTGTTAGTAATAGGCTTGAATGGAAAGATTTAAAATCAATCGTTAGATAACCCTAATCAAGATAAATAATTGAACTGAATCGCTCTTGAACACATACACCTCTAGAGTAGCCTCCCTTGTTGCCTTCGGAAATATTGGTCATGTCCCTCGAACGTAGGGATACCATTAGAAAAGACCTTCGGTTAAAGTCATCATAAAGATCATAGTCCCGCGTGTCCCTCGAAGTTGCCTACGAGAAATGATCTTGTCCCTCGATGTTGCCTACAGATATATGATGACAGTCCCTTCGAATTGCTAAGGTATCCCTATATGTTGCCTTCAATGACCATAACAACGACCCTACGCATGTCCCTTCACATCCAATGGATATGGATACCTACCAACTAATGGTATGGATAACACCATCCTTAATGGAGAAGGAAAATAATAACGAAATACCTTCCAGTGGGTAAGATACCCTTAATTGCTTGCTCACAAACTAAAATAATTTTCACACCTCACACGTTCAAAACAATTACTTTCAAACGCTTCATAGACACTCTTGAGGATTGATACAAGGGTTATTATAAAGTAGACTGCCTTACATTGTCCTTTTCAAAACATTTTTAAAGCACACACAAAGAAAATTAAAGTGAGCTAAGAAATTAAGAGCCCGTAAATAACTACAGATGAAAAGGGTGCTAACACGTTCCATTTTCATAAATTACCCCCTGAACTCAAAATCTTAAAATGTATTTCCTGTTATTTTCACCCTTTCCTTATTGGATAAAAGAAAAGTCAGTGGCGACTCTTGTTATCCGCAACATTTGAGATAAAATGAAAAACCAAGTTAGTTCTCCCACCGTATCACATGAGGTCATGAAACAGTTCAATGCATGTTTCTTAGCTATTACGTCATATCCACAGTGGATTGCAAATGTGGTGTCGGTACCTAAGAAGGACGGTAAGGTGCATATGTGTATAGACTACCGAGATTTGAATAGGGCAAGCCTAAAAAATGACTTTCCTCTTTCGCATATTGATGTTCTGGTTGACAACACCGATCAACATAAAGTATTTTCCTTCATGGATGTTTCTATGGTTATAATCAAATCAAGATGGCGCCTGAAGACATGGAGAAGACTACTTTTGTCACACAGTGGGGAACTTTCAGTTACAAAGTTATACCTTTTGGTTTGAAGAACGCTGGTGCAACATATTAGCGTGCTATGGTAGCTTTGTTCCATGATATGATCCATCACGAGATAGAGGTTTACGTTGATGACATGATAGCTAGGTCTCAGACTAAAGAACAACATCTCGACCACCCGCACAAGCTGTTTGATAGATCGAAGAAGTACAAGTTGAGATTGAATCCAAACAAGTGCACCGTTGGGGTAAGATCCTGTAAACTCCTATCAAGGTCAAATCCATTCAAGAAATGCCAGCTCCTTGTACTGAGAAGGAAGTAAGAGGTTTCTTGGGACAATTGAACTACATTGCTAGATTTATTTCCCATTTGACCGCTACTTGTGAGCCAATCTTCAAGTTACTGAAGAAAGATCAATTAGTGAAGTGGAACGACGATTGTCATATAGCCTTTGACAAAATCAAGGAGTACCTCTAGGAACCTCCAATTATGATGCCACCAATTAAAGGAAGACCTATGATCATATACTTAATAGTATTAGAGAACTCAATGGAGTGTGTATTAGGGAAACATGACGAGTCTGGTCGAAAAGAGCGTGCAATATACTACCTTAGAAAAAAGCTTACCGACTATGAAACAAGATACTCATTGCTCAAGAAAACTTGATGTGTTTTGGAATGGGCTGCTCGCTGACTAAGATAGTATATGTTGACTCATAATACTTTGTTGATCTCTAAGATAGATCCAATAAAATACGTATTCGAGAAACCCGCTCTCTCCAGAAGAATAGCAACATGGCAAATGGTTTTGACAGAATACGGAATTTAGTGCACTACTCAGAAGGAAATCAAAGAAAGTGTACTGGCAGACCATTTGGCTCATCAAGCTATAGATGATTATCAGTATATGATTTTTGAGTTCCCAGATGAGAATATTATGTTAGTTACTGATTATGAAGAACCTGGACCATATGAAGAACCTGAACCGGGGTCCCAATGGACTATGGTTTTTGATGGAGCTTCCAACGTGCTTGGTAAAGGAATTGGTGTTGTGATTATCTCTCCCAAGGGTTGCCATACGCCCTTCACCGCTAGATTGTGTTTTGACTGTATCAACAATATGGTCGAGTACGAAGCATGCATCACGGGTATCAAAGTTGCCATTGATGTGAGAATTAAATTCTTGAATGTATATGGGGACTTAGCCCTGGTGATCAGTCAAATTAAGGGAGAATAGGATACAAAGCATCCAATTCTCATTCCTTATCAAGAGCACGTGTTGACATTAATTTCGTACTTCAAAGAAATCACTTTTGAACATATTCCACGAGAAGATAATCAATTAGAAGACGCACTAGCTACCATGTCATATATGTTAAAACTCAGATGGGATAATGAAGCTCCTCGAATTACTATTGAGAGACTAGACGAACGGGCACATTGCTACGAAGTTGATACTGATGGAGTAGAGGAAAATCCATGATACCATGAAGTAAAAAGATACCTCGAAACTCAAGAATATCCTGAAGGGGCACACATCAATGATAAGAAATTTATAAGGAGGTTCTCTGCCAAGTTCTTTTTGAGTAATGAAATTTGTACAAGCGCAACCACGATTCGACTTTGCTTTGTTGTGTAGGTAAGAAGGAAGCTGAGAAAATTATGGAAGATATGCATGCAGGTGTCTTTGGTACTCACACCAATGGACATACAATGGCTAAGAAGATTCAGAGAGCAGGTTATTATTGGTCCACCATGGAAACTGATTTCCATCATCGTTCCAGAACTTGCCACAAATTCCATATTTATGTTGACAGAGTACATGTGCCTCTGGTTCCTTTGAAGGTCTTGACTGATCCTTGGCCGTTTGCAATATGGGGAATTAATATGATTCGTGAGATTAAGCCTACTGCTTCTAATGGACATCGTTTCATCCTTGTTTCTATTGATTACTTCATGAAGTGGGTAGAGGCAACCTCATTTGCTTTCGTTACCAAGAATGTTGTGGCTTGGTTCATTAAGTATAACCTTATCTGTTGGTATGGCATCCCTGAAAGGATCATCACAAACAATGGTACCAATATTAACAATACTACAATCACGGAACTCTGCATGCAGTTCAAGATTAAGAATCATAATTCTTCTCCGTACCGACCAAAGATGAATGGTGCAGTGGAAGTCGCCAAAAAGAATATCAAGAAGATCTTGCAAAAGATGAAGGTGACATACAAATATTGTCATGAGATGATACCATTTTATCTTCATATTTATCACACTTCAGTATGTACATCAACTAGGGTGACCCCGTTCTCTCTCGTCTACGGTATGAAGATTGTCTTACCTATTGAAATCAAGATTCCTCCCCTAAGGATTATGAAAGACGCAGATTTAAATGAAGACGAATGGATTTAGACTCGACTTGACCAGATAAATTTGATTGATGAAAAAAGTCTTGCGACTATTTGTCATGGTTAGATGTATTAGAAACGCATGATCAAGGCTTTTAATAAGAAAGTAAGATATCAGGTGTACCAAGCTAGTGATTTGGTAATAAAGCGCATCATCCTACCACAAGATGATCCCAGGGGAAAATGGACTCCCACATATGAAGAGCCATTTGTGATCAAAAAGATATTTTCTAGCGGTGCTATGATACTTACCACCATGGGCGGTGAAGATTTTCTGCACCTTGTGAACGCGGACATAGGCAAAAAATACTATGCATAAAATAGACCCGCTAGGTTGATAGGCCTAGGCAAAAATAAGGGCATCCCGACGAACCAAAAGGGTTCGGGCAAGAATTAGGGATATATATATATATATATATATATATATATATATATATATATATATATATATATATATATATATATATATATATATATATATATATATATATATATATATATATATATAATTGTACACCTGGCAAATCAAAAACCTTAAAAGGAAGCTTGGGTAAAAAAAGATATCTCGATGGACTGAAACCCGAAAGGGCGGTCCAGGAAAAAGTTAGGGATTAAAGCGTACGACTATGTCCTATTGGATCACCCATCTACTAACAATCGACTTTATTACTAGTGTCAAGTTTAAACGGTACAAATCAATTCAATCATCTTCTTCCGATAGCAAGTGATGATATACTTGAAGACATAGGTGCAATAGCAGAGTTGAAACTCAATGGGATCGTTTCCACATAGCTGTTTTTATTTGTACCCCTTTTGTTCAATTTCTACGATGATTTCCTCTTACTGGGAATTTTGTCTTCTTGTATAAAACTGCCTACTTATAGGAAAACTTTCAGAATCATTGCAATTAAATATATTTCAAAATTCAAAATTTTGTTTTCTCCGTTTTATTTGCAAAAATATCCAATGATTATAGTGAATGAATATATGCATTTGAATATGATTACTGTTTACAAAATATATGCATGAAAACCTGATTAACATTTACCAGAGACTCTAGGAGTTGGGATAATGTTCAACTTATCCACAAATCCCCACAGAGCAATCTCCAAGAGATTATCTCTACAGATCTATCTTGACAAGCTCATCCCCAACAGAGATATATTCTCTAGCAAATATAACATGCCCTCAGACAGAAACTAGGGCATCTTCCAGCAGTTCACCTCCATATCCATGATGGATAGCTTGACATGACCATCTTCCCCAATAGGTCCCCTAGCGGATAAGGAAGTTTGATCATTTCCTCAGTATATAGTGGAAACTTCCTCAAAGTAGCCTATGAAATACCAATCCCCATCATAGATTATTTCCTCAACGCAGTCTACATGATTTAATTCCCCGACGTAGTTTATTTCTCCAATACTGCAAATTCCCCCACAAAATTCCCTTCTCCAGCCAGATGTCATTCAACGCTGTCCTCCCTAGAAAAGTTAACATCCGCATCTGAAACCTGGTCAGATAGTGTATCAGAGGATTATTCATATCTTTTATCCACAGTCAGGGTACATAAGAATCAAATCCTTCAATAAAAATAATGATGAACGACTGACTTACCTGGAATTCTTCTATCCCCAAGCAAAAGTAGAAGATCCCAAGCAGAGTATCCTCAAATAGAAAGCAGGAATCTCCAAAAAAGTCGTTCTAAAAAAATTGAAGAATCACTTTCTTCATCCCAAGCAACAATTAGGTATTTATTTTCCCCAGCTAGATATTGTTATAAGAAGCTACCGATACGCTCCAACGACATATTGCATCCATACATCATTTACAAAATATCGTAAAATATGCATAAAAAATGCATATAATATTCTCATTTATTTTGAGAGAATCATTATGCAATGCATTACATGCATCATGACATTGCATAAAACTAACTTTGTCTTTTCAGGTTAGTTCCTGAACAGATAAATATTGTCAACAGTTTATCATCTTTCAGATACAATCAGACATTGATTCATTCTAATAAACACCTCTATCAAATACAATCAGTCGAAGATTCACTTCTAGATATAGTCGGGCGAAGACTCATTCTGATCCACTTCTAGATACAGTCAGGCAAAGACTCGTTCTGATCCACTTGTAGATATAGTCAGGAGAAGACTTATTCTGATCCATTTCTAGATACAGTCGGGCGAAGACTCATTCTGATTCTCTTATAGATACAGTCAAGACACATACTCATTCTAGAACATCATTTAGATATAATCGAGACATAAGATTCATTATGACACTCCCCTAGCACGTCTTCTAGATACATTCTGACACAGACTCATTCTAGTATACTTTTTTAGATACAGTCAGGCATAAACTCATTCTGATACTCCTATCAACATTTACTTTGGATGGCATTTATAAGCCCATCTTTGAAGGTATCCCGTTACCCTCTCCGAATGGAATCTTTAAGCTCATTCGAGCATTATAATCAACCAACAGTGTTACTTCGTGCACATGTGAGTGCAAATTTCTTGGCACTTAAGTGTTCAATCCTCTTTCACCTTCAGATCACAAATGGCGAGCATGCCAATCTAACTCTTTAGGTTTAAGAAGATTTAACAGGGGCAGCTTTTGTACCCCATATTTTCCCTCCCATCTTTGATACAAATTGATTCAAGATATCTTCTCATGCTCATGAAGGTCTCAAGCACTTAAGACTACTCAAGGGTTGACTAGACAAACTCTCCTCTTAAGCAATTGACCTACAACTATGGTTTTGCTTTTCTCAAAGGAAATTTAGTTGTCAATGCCTCATGTGCATTTCGTGGTTTCACATATGTATCAAGGTATCCTCATACTAAGTTTCAAGCCTTACATCACAAGTTTGCTTAGTTAATTAGCCAAATGATTGGAAATTAACTATATTGGACAAAAAGTCAACTTTGACCAATCTACAGTCAAACTTCAAAATTTCTAGTCAACATCAACATTTTGAAGTCACATTCATAATTTGATCAAGGGTTGATCATGATTCATCAAGAAAACTTAAGATTAATTAAAAGTCAAAAGTTACTAAATTAGGGTTTTCTTAAGGAGAAGTCAATTGAACTTTGACCAAGCACAACTTTCACATACTTCATCAAAAATTCCTTAACCAAATCTCATCTTGAAGGAAATTCGATTCTCTACAACTTTGTCTCTCTAAGCTCAAGGCCAAAATTGCTTCATTTGAGAGATATGAGCCAAAACATTACATGTCATTTTGAAAGTCAACAAAAAGACATTTTTTGTCAAAACAAAATACATAAAGATATAGGCTTTAAATGAAAAAAATGACCAACATGAAAGTTGTAGGAGACATCTTGAGGTTTCCAAAAAGTCAAAGATCATCCTCATATGACAAAAATTGAGAGAATTATGATTGGTGCAAGTTGAGAAATTTTGAGAAAATGCATGAAGTCCACTTTGAGCATAGTTGAATTTTTGGGCTAATGGGCCTAAGTTTTTTGGTTCACACGTGTTCATGACCTCATATTAGACCTCAAAATCCATTCATATATTTATTTCATTTTTATTTCTTTTGATTTTGATTTTATTCAATTAAATTCAAAATAAATCAAATAAAATATAAAATTAATGGATTAAGGCACAAGGCTTTTGTTGTGGATCAGATTTGAAGCCCAAAAAGCTCATGACAACTTGCCAAAATTGTGTTAGGATTATTGGCACAAGATTGAGCTTAAAAAAATAAAATTTTCATGGAAAATTCAAATCAAATATTATACCACGAATTACAAAGATTTGATTTAATTTTGTTGACCTAAAACACTTCTCTATTAACACACATGCTGCCTCAAGAACAAACCCTAAAAAATCTCAAAAATTTTAAGAACTAGGGTAAACTAAAACCCCTTATCTCCAGCCATTCCCAGTTGATTTCAAGCATCACACTAGCCTCCTGAAGGTCCCAGGAGTTCATCCCAACCATCACTCAAGCTTGAAGCCTCCTAGAACGTGCCAACGAAGTTGCTCCAATTTGGTAACATTTTTTCGATTTCAAACTCTTAATTCACATAATATAAATTGTTTTTAAGCATTCACATATGTTCATAATCATGTTTAGAATGTTTTTGAACCATTAAATTTGAGGTTTGATGCCGGGATGAAGATTTTCCATTGTTAGGGCAAAGCTTTGTTTTAGATTCGTATTCTGTGCTACAAGTATTTTCAGGCCAAACTAACACCGCCATTGAACTCGCAACCTCTTAATTAGCCAATCTAGGCACTTTGTTTTGTTGTTTGATGTTTATTTTGCAGGTTTCGTGTTTAGCACCATCGAAGAAGATAGTTGTAACCACCATCCACATGGTTTGACCGGTCATCTGAACCTCTGACCTAGGCGTGGCACTATATAATTGGCTGATTCAAAAAACCTGACCCCGCCACAACGTGCATTTTGTTGATTTTATTTTAATTTGTTTTCTTGATTTTGATTTATATTATATTGAATGCATGTTGATTAACTGACGCGTAAAAAAATTGGCCTGGTGGTGAGTGATAAGTTTGGCATAGTAAAGGGCGTGGGTTCGAGCCAGCCTTTTGTCAAATTCATTTTGTTTCTTTTTTTCAGGATTTACAAAGTAGGCTCATCATATGGTGATTAGTTCTCATTCCATGTCACAAACAACAATATAGCACAGTGGTAGGAGGGAATACCCGTGAGGCTGAGGGCGTGGATTTAACTCCCACCCCGTGCATTTGTGTATTCTATTTTTACTAACCCTAATTTTCACACTATTTTCTTAATAACTCCTAATTAACATTAACATTAAACATTAACCCTTACCAAATTAGGCTTAGTTTTTTTTAATTAGGGTTTGGCTTTTAATTAATTAATTAATTAGACTTTAGGTTTTAATTAAAATTAATTAGTTTTAGGGTTTTAGCCAAATAATTCTCCTAAAATAATTAGACGTTAGGGTTTCTAATTAGGGTCTTAGGTTTTAATTAACATAATAAATTAGAATTAGGTTTTATTGATTATTAACCAAAATTATTTTCTACAAAAAAACAAAAAAACATTTTTCTAACATATTTTCTTATTTCTTTTGCTATTTAAATTCCTAGAACAAGTGTATAGGTCGCACTCTCCAATTTAATAGCGTAGAGCAATCTTTTCCCGCATCTTTTTTCTATTATGTAAATGCTCACTAGATGTAATAGCTTAGGTTTAATTTTCTGCACTTTATATTCCGCACATTATATTTAACTGTTAGTAGTTAGGGTTTGCATAGAAAGACTAAAAGCAAATCTAGAAAACCCTAATTTTCAAGATTAAATAGCTGAAACTAATACACTTTGCATACTTCACCTCTAGGGTAATCTTGTTGCCTTACAAATATTGGTCATGTCCCTCGAAAGTGGGGATGCTTTAGCAAAAGACCCTCAATTTAAAAATATCATCATGGTCCCTTTAGAATAAAGATTATAGTCTCTCGATGACCCTCTGAGTTTCCTACAAAATGATCTAGTCCCCTCGATGACCCTACAAGAAAAATAATGATAGTCCCTCTGATACATTTGCTAAAGTATCCTTACACGTTACCTTCGATGACCATACGATGACCCTACGCTTGTCCCTTCACATCCAATAGATAGGATTACCTACCAACTAATGGTATGGATAATACTATCTCTAAAGGAGAAGGAAAATAACAAGAAAGACTTTAATGGGTAAGAACTCTTGAATGCTTGCTCACAACCTTTTTCACAAACAAACATTTTCCACACTACACTTTCAAACAAAATATTTTCAAAGATACTTTGTATACATTCTTGAGGACTGGCACAAGGATTATTACAAAGTTAGCCTTACATTGGCATTTCAAAATATTTTCAAACACATCACACACACACAAAGCAAGTTTTAAAAGTGAGCTAAGCAATTAAGAGCCCATAGATAACTATAGATGAAAATGGTGCTAACACCTTGCCTTTTCATAACTTACCCCCTGAACTCAAAATCTATCAAAGGTATTTCCTGTTCTTTTCACCTTTCTTAAATATTGGATAAAATAAAAGTCGATGGTGACTCTTGCTAACCACAACATTTGCGATAAAACAAAAAAAAAATGCCAGTTCTCCCACCGTATTACAAAGAGTAACCTAGAAATATCCCTTCATCCCCTATGGAACTCATCTTGTCCACTTGATCTTTAGCACCAAAGATCTGGCATTTACTTCCAAAAATATGAAAGTATTTGACTTTAGGTTTCCTTTCTTCATAGCTCATAAGGAGTAGAGACAATACCTCCCCTCAAGGTGACCCTGTTATGAATATAGCAAGCAATAGTCATAGCTTCAGCCCAAATATCAAATGGTAGTTGTTTAGTACTAAGCATGACTATAGCTTATTCTTGTATTGATCTAGTATTTTACTCAACAATCCCATCTCCCTGAGTTTTCCAGGAATAAGAGAACGCATGGCTTATTCCTTCAGAATCACAAAATTTAGAAAATTTTGCATTCATAAAATCCCTATCATTGTAATTTCTGATTTGACAATCACACTCATTTTCTCTTCTTCAATGCTTTGATGCAGATCTCTGAAGACTTCAGAGGTATTTGATTTTTCTCTAAGAAGATTCATCCATGTATAGCTAGAAAATTCATCTATAACCACAAACAAGAGTCATTTCAACGGTTGCCTAGACAAGGCATCTTTTTCAAGACATTTTCAAAACACACACACACACCATTTCACGCAATTGAAAATCAAGACAAGTGATCTAAAACAAGTAACTAAGAGCCCATGGATAACCATGGATGAAAAGGGTGTTAATACCTTCCCTTTTCATAATCTACCCCCCGAACCCACGAAACATCTCAAAAGGTTTTTCCTGTGCTTTTTAACCTTTCCTTTAGGATAAAATAAAAAGTCGGTGGCGACTCTTGCTAAACCGAAACATTTGCGAAAACAAACGCAAAACCCAAGTCAGTTCTCCCACCGTATCACAGAACTGGCGACTCTGCTGGGGACTAACTTAAAAGTGGGGTTACCTTAGGATTAGACCACTCTTGTTTTTAATTGCTTGCTTTGTTTGCTTTTATATTTGTGGGCTTTGCATCGGAGTTTCATAGATCCTAACCCGGATCTGGGGAATAGCCTTTAGGTAGCATAAGCTGTGAGGGACCTGTCCGGCGTAGACCGACATGGGTGAAGCAGTGGCTACGTTGGTGTGACGCCTTGGTCTGTACCGATATCCCTTGTGTTGCAACGAGGAGAATATGGGTCTTCTAAGGAGTCATTAAGCACCAACCGACCTTAGAACCCTAAATTGACCCAACTTGGCCATAAAACGGTAGCAGTATGCTACACTCATTGAGGCTAAACTCTCGCGATGGTTCTGGCCGCAAGAAAAGATTGCGATGCTGGAGTTATGACCGATTGAGGGTTGTCAATGATATTGAGATCCTCTAGAACCCGGTTACTTTTGATAGGATAGGTCTTAACCAACGAAACTTCAAGAGGGTACTTACCTACAAACCCCATGCAAGCCTAAACCTAAGGACTTGTTTGCTTTGTGTGAATATGATTACCTGTATATACACTCACTTGCTTTTGCATACATGTACATAACATCATACCATCATACCATAACATTTTCAATAAACCATTTCAAGGATCTCGAGGGTCTGTGGATGCAGGGTCACGTTGAACCAAACGTCTACCAAGGGGGAAGAGGTTTTCTCCTCTAAACAAATGCCATCAAAGATCAAGTGCAACAACTTGAATCAGGGGCTATGACCCACTTGACATGGTGAGCTTGATTCTCGTGGAAAGACATCCACCGATGCAAAGTTCTCCAATCGAAGATCAAGTGCAACAACTTGAATCGGGGGCTATGACCCACTTGACATGGTGAGCTTGATTCTTGTGGAAAGACATCCACCAGTGCAAAGTTCTCCAGTCAAAGATCAAATTTCAACCTCTAACATTTTCTTGTGTTTACCCCAAGAGATCCTTGAAAACATGCATCCACATATCATGCATTGCATCATGACAGTTTTTCCTTTTCAGGTTCCCTTACTCTCCTACTGTTTATTTCAGTAAGAGATGGCTCTAGAAAGGACTGTCAAGGATATCCAGGACCAAAATGCTCAGCTTCAAGAAATGTTCTTGAACCTGTCCCTGGGGCAAGAAGAAGTGAAAGCTCTCCTCACAATAGGCCTGGTCCAGGGGAATTCAAACAATGCCAGGAGTGATCAGTTGGAAGCACTGCAGTCTGAGCTGACAACAATGAGGATCCAAATGACGGGGCAACTGGTGGTCCAGATGGCTCTCATCCAGGACTTGTCTCAAAGACAAGAGGAACTCAGAGTTCTCATCAACCAACTGCTTCAAAACAACCAACTGGGGCAGACATCTGAGGTTGAAGAGCAAGCCATCATTCAACCCCCTTCCAGACAAGAAGACAAGGGGAAGGCTCCTCTGCTCGATTCAGGGTCACAAGCCCAGCAACAACCTCGCCAGCGTCAACGGAGTAATCGGCGTAAGCAAAATACGTCGGGAAGACAGTTCACTGAGACTGACATACCGTTATCTCTGATACTGGAGCGTTTGTTGGAAGTCAATCTGACTGCTTTGAGGGATCCTATTCGGAAGCCCAATACCTCCGCTCCTAACTATCATCCCGACGCATTTTGTGTATATCACTCCTACAGCCCGGGACATGACACCGACGACTGTTGGGCCTTGAAGAACAAGATTCAAGATCTGATTGACATTGGAGTACTGAGGTTCATGCCAGACGGTGAGATGAAAATCTCCCGTTAAGAGTTTCTCCACCTGAAGTGACAAAGCTCAAACTGAAATACTTTTGCTTCATTTGAATTTTCAAAGTTGTAATTTCTTTTGTTATTCAAACAATTATCTGTTGATGTTAAACTCTGTTTCATTAATGCATTGCATATGTTTGTCTTGAATTCATCCATTCGTTTTCACTACTCTTATGTTTTCTTTATGATATTTGACTCCTGATAAAAAGCTGCAAGCCTTTAGAGGGAGGATGACGAAACAATACCGTAATCTCATACAGTATGCTTTTGAACAGACCTTGTTGATGATGTACAGGCATTTCTTTCAATTCCCGAACACTGGAGTTATAAGGAAGATAATCCCTAGTCAACCCCTTCGAGCCAAAGAAGTAGGAGTTTTCTGTTCTAAACAATCAAAACCTTTGATATAAACCTGGGGCATGGTAGTCTCTCAGTTAATTCAAAAAGGTGCGCATTGAAGTCGCACACTCTCAGTTCGTAATATAATGAACGACGTCAAAGAAAAGCATTCATCTGGAATCAAAGGTCGGTGGTGGTTCCTTATCTCATAGGCAGTCATTACCTCTCAAAAGAGAAAAGCCCACTAAGCCAAAATCTACAAAGGAGGCTTAAGAAAGCTGGGGCATCCCGCTGACTGTAATCTCGAAAACAGGAACAGTCAGGCAAAAGTTAGGGATAACAAATCAAAATCAAAAGAACGAGGTCGTTACAAATCCTCAACAACATGAAAAATGTTGAAAAAGAAAAAGGAGATGATGACTGTCTCCAAAATTCAATTGGTGAACCATCACCCAAAAAGTCGTTCCAAACTCGAATAGAGTGCGACGCACAATTAACTGAGCTTAGGGTTGAAGAACATCACGAAGAGCGGGTGGGTACAAATATACTTTGAGCCTTTATCCTTTGTTTCTTAAACCGTGAACCAAGCCACGTTACTACCCTTCAAAAGTCCTAATTAAAGCATGGGTTAGTTTGAAAGCATACTGTTACAAAAGGTATCCTGACTCCTGTAAGGCTTTGCTCTAAAATCTTGTGTTGATTTTGTCTTATGAAAAGTTTTCTGCTAAAAAAAAAACGCATTTTTCAAAAAAAAACTTTGAGACAAACATAAACTTTGCATTGCTTGAATATCACTGGTTGCATTTGACTATTTGTTTGACAACAGAGAAATTCACACAATGAATGTTTGGAGGAACGAAAACTCTCTCAGTGAGCAAAATCACTTCAAAAGGATGACACTTCCATTGACAAATCTCCTATCAACAAGGGGCATGACATGTCACCATCCAATTAACCTGGGGCAGTCCAGTCAAGGTTTCAACAGATCTTTCAAAGTTCAGTTAACCTGGGGCAGTCCAGTCAAGATTTTAACAAAATCTCTCAATTGCAGATTAACCTGGGGCAAGTCTCCGTCACCATCACTTAGGGCATTCGAATGTCAATCTCAAGGGTTACGAACATACCAAGTTTCCTGGCAATATCACAAAGCATCCGGTGCTAGGGGCAATGATGAAACCTCTCCGAAATCTTTCTGAAAAGAAATTTAAGCGTCCTCGAGAAGATGTCACCTCTCCAGCAGATCCACAGTAGGGTTTATTTCCCCAACAACGTCAGGATTCCCCAGCCTGAGTTTTCCTCTTCGACTACTACAATCCAAAGGACCACAGCTCATCTTCTCCAATAGACTACTCTGCAATCTCCAGCAAGTTACTGCGAAATCTGGACCCGACCCGATATCAGTTCAACTTCGACTTCTCGGTAGAGCAACAGACAACCGAGACTCCTAAACTCTTTTCCCAAGCAGAAATAAACATACTCCCCGCAGAGTTTTCAATATCCCCAAGCAGAGTTAGTCTACTGTCAGCCTTAAGGAAGTTGGGTATCCCCAGAAGATCTCAACATTCCCCAGCGGAGTATAGACATTCCTCAACAAGCATCTCTGGCAGTCTTAATATAAGATTGTTCCCCGGCGGAATACCAGACACCCCAGTGGAACCCCTTCCCCAATACAGTCTGAAAAGTTTCCCTAGGAAAGTTGAATCATCCTCCCCAGTAGATTCTGAAGCTTATCCCCTGCAGAGTACGAACGCATCTCCCCGGCTTCATTCAAAGGTTATTTCCCCACCAGGGTATAACTGGGTTATCCTCAGCTAATTACCACGGAAAGATCGTCCTCGGCGAAGTTCTTCCTATCCCCAGCGGAGTTCATTAAATTCCCCAACATAACTTATCAGTGGAATCCCCAACGGAGCTCTCCTCAAAACCTCAGCGAAGTATCTCTTCCCAGAGTAATTCCCCGCAGAGTAATCTCTCCAACAAGTTTATTCCCCGACGGAGTCATCTTCTCCTACCGGTTTATTCTTGCAACCATCATCCCCAGCGGAAGCGAAGAACTCTGCTCTTCAACATCAGCCCAGGATTTGATTTCCCGGCCTTCGTCAAGGATTTATTTTCCTAGTCGAAAACACATTCATAGACATTTTACATTTTATACATCCTGATACATACATATACGCATCATATCACACGATCTCATTTATTTTTGAGAACATCATGCATCTCATACATCATGATATTGCATACAACTAATGTTTTGCCTTTTCAGGAAAAGGTCAATCCAAAGATGATTACTATCAACTATCGCAATTCCAGATTCGATACCTGTATCTAGCCAGGGCATATCTGTGAGTGATTGATTGTAAATTCGATACATGTATCCAGCCAGGGCATATCTGCATGAAGAGTTTAGAGATTCAATACCTGTATCCAGCCAGAGTATATCTGTTAGACGACAAATTCCAGATTCGACACCTGTATCTAGCCAGGGCATATCTGTGAGTGATTGATTGTAGATTCGATACCTGTATCCAGCCAGGGCATATCTACATGAGGAATTCCAAATTCGATACCTGTATCCAGCCAGGGCATATCTATAGACGACAAATTCCAGATTCGATACCTGTATCCAACCAGGGCATATCTGTAGACGAAAAATTCCAGATTCGACACCTGTATCTAACCAGGGCATATCTGTGAGTGATTGATTGTAGATTCGATACCTGTATCCAGCCAGGGCATATCTACATGAAGAGTTTAGAGATTCGATACCTGTATCCAGCCAGGGCATATCTGTAGACGACAATTTCCAGATCTGATACCTGTATTCAGCCAGGGCATATCTGTAGACGACAAATTCCAGATCCGATACCTGTATCCAGCCAGGGCGTATCTGTAGACGACCAATTCCAAATTCGACACCTGTATCTAGCCAGGGCATATCTGTGAGTGTTTGATTGTAGATTCGATACCTGTATCCAGCCAGGGCATATCTGCATGAAGAGTTTAGAGATTCGATACCTGTATCCAGCCAGGGCATATCTGTAGACGACAAATTCCAGATCCGATACCTGTATCCAGCCAGGGCATATCTGTAGACGACCAATTCCAGATTCGACACCTGTATCTAGCCAGGGCATATCTGTGAGTGTTTGATTGTAGATTCGATACCTGTATCCAGCCAGGGCATATCTGCATGAAGAGTTTAGAGATTCGATACCTGTATCCATCCAGGGCATATCTGCATGAAGAATTTAGAGATTCGATACCTATATCCAGCCAGGGCATATCTGTAGACGACAATTTCCAGATTCAATTCCTTTATCTAGCCAGGGCATATCTGTGAGTGATTGATTGTAGATTCGATACCTGTATCTAGCCAGGGCATATCTGCATGAAGAGTTTGAAGATCAACCCCTGTAGCAGGCCAGGAAATTATCTTTCTTTCTCAGGTACGCAAGTTCTCGCTAAGGAATCTCTTACGCGATCGACACCCCCGATGGCATCTTTAAGCCCATCGCCACAACCATCCATTACACTTCCAAATGGCATCTATAAGCCCATTCCCGACAAGATTCTGTCACCTTTCCAGATGGCATCTTTAAGCCCATTCCCGACAAGACTCTGTCACACTTCCAGATGGCATCGCTAAGCCCATCACCAAATGGCATCTGTAAGCCCATTCCCTCTTCCATCATATCACCGAGTGTAAATTTTTGGGCACTCTAGTGTCCAATCTCCTTTTACCTTCGAGTCACGAACGACAAACTTGCCAATCTAACTCTTCAGGTTCAAGAAGATTGAACAGGGGCAACTGTTGTACCCCAAAATTTGCCCTCGTATTTTTCCACAAGAAATCACAGCTTCGGGCTTTTCCTGATTTTTCAGATTGGCATAAGAATCAGTCAAACAGACTTTTTCTTATCAGTCTATCCAAATTAGGGTTTTCATGGCTCTGAAACAGTTCAAGCAGACTGCTAGGGTTTTGGTTGAGTTCGGCTCAAAGTTTGATCAAACAGGCGTTTCTCCAGTGTTAAGTCAAAAATCAGGGTTTTGTGCGCATATTTCTCAGAAAGAATTAATTCTATCAATGCTCTTCAATTTACTCTGAGATATGGACTGAGGCTGTTGATTGATAATTTGCAGTGTTTGGATTTAATCAGTGAAAAGAGGACATGTGGACGTTTGTTGTTTAGCTGTGCAATGCTTTGATTATTCGGAATTCCGGACGTTTATTGGTTATTTATTATTCTGAGTTACAATGGTTGGGATTTTATTTCCAGTTATTATAATTTAAGAATTATAAATAATTAAATAAATAGTTGAAGAAGAAAAAGAATTAACTGATAAAAAAAAGGATGTTTATTCATTTTGAACTGTTTGTTACAGATATTATTTAAATACTGTAAATTTATTTACAGTTATTTACATTAATATTATTACAAATAATTTAAATTGAAATAAAACTATGTCCTAAATATCTTGAAATCTTCATCTTCTACTGATGCTCCTTTGGCTCAATTGACTTTTATCTGCAAAAACAAGAAAAGAAGAAAAGTCAACGCAGATGAAATAAATAAAAGAGCAGACACAGTTAAAACTCATCATTAAAAGTAACTGGCCGGAATCAGTTGTCCCCCTCTTTGCAAATCACGAGATTTCTCTCGGTTCACAAAGAGGAATATAATATGCTTGCAAATGAAGTATGAAATGCACAAAGTTACAAATTGCACAAATCCAAAGTTTGTCAAACATACTGCATAAATCCAAAATTCCAAACCAAGGATAAAAGGAAAACTGAATAGCAAACTAAATTGTCCAGAATTGCAACACATGCCTAACCAAGGTCACAATTTCAAACTAAGCCAAAGTTGTCAAAGCAACTGTCCAAAACTGTCAAAGGTACAAGAGCCACCAAAAAGACTATCCAAAAGCTGTCCAAAAGATATAGAAAGATATCAAGAAGTACAAAGTATGCAGAGGAAAATATGCATTGCAAACAAGGTTCAAATCATCACTTTCCAGCCAAGTTACTTTTTAAGAATAGTACATCATAAGCAATAAAAAATGCTTAAAACTGTAGAGAGAGAGAGAGAGAGAGAAGAGAAAAAGAAAAAGAGGCTTACAGGCTTTAGGCTTGAAAAATATATAAAACAAACTGTTATAGAACAGTACAAGGGAGGCAGAAAATACAAAAAGCAACACAACTGTGTAAAACATTCAAAAGCCATCAGCCTGCCTCCAAACTGTATCAACAAATATCCTGCATAAAACCTTAAACCAGAAACAAACCAAACATCAAGCCATACAAGCCAGTATACTGCCTGCAAACTTGTCCAAGCTCAAACCAGAACATCAAGCCCAAAAGCCTAAACCTGCCAGGCTCACCACAAACTATCAAACATAAAAACCTCCAGTCTGAAGCCTAAAGCTTCAAGCCATCAAACCAGAAGCCGACAAGCCCTGCAGCCTGTAGCCTCAAACAGCAAGCCAAAGTCCAACCTGCTTAAAAAAAACCAACAAGCCTAAAACCATACAAACCTGTACCAAACTGATAAACAAACAGAAGCCAAACTTCAAACAACCATCGAACCAGAAAAAGCATAAGCCTTTGTCCAAACAGCTTTCAAACCAACAAACCCTCAGAACTATGTTCATCACTGGGTCAACCTCAACAAGCATCTCAGGGGCAAGTAAAAAAGAGGAAAAGAAGTGAAACAGATGAAGCCAGGCATCTCAGATAACCATCATTGAATAAAAGAAAAAGACACAAGCATATTCAGAAACAAGTCCCAATCTCTCAGAACCTAGGTTCGTCACTGAGCAAACGCATCAAACGAATCCAACAACATATTCAGAATCAACCTCAACACATCAACAAGCACCTCAGAGGCAGGCAGTGGAAGAGGAAAAGAAGCATTCAAATCAACAACAGTACTCAGATTCTAAGCATCATCATCATACAGAAGCGAGCAAACATAAGAAGAGGAAAAGAAGTGATTATACTTAGGGTTTTCAACATTCATCATAAAACCCTAAAAAGGGTAAATACGAATACCAGATTTCCAGAGCTAACTCACAGCTTCATCACTCCTCGCTCCGGCCGTCCTAGGGCGCCTCCGATCCGCCTCTCCTCCGTCTCCAAAGGCCAAAGGTATAACTCTTTTTTCTTTTTCTTCTCACACCTCATACATAAAATATTGATAATCATTAAAATCAGAACATAAGTAACACATGCAAGATAAGATTTAAAACCCTAAAAGCACAAAAAAGGGGAAGTGGTTACCTTGTTTAAACCGCCGACTGCGTGGTTATGGAGAGGAGGAGGTAGAAGCGGCGCCTGGTGGCCATGGGCGAAGGATGTGGTTCAGAAAAAAAGCTTGGCTTAAGAAAGAACGAAGGAAACGAAGCAAAAATGGAGAAGCGGCGCCTCTGAAAACCCTAACTCCAGTTATGAAACAAAATAACCAAACCCTTACAAAATGTTCACAAACCCACTTGGGCCTCTGCCTTGACGCCTTAAGCTCATTCCAATGCGCGTACCCCCCTCTTTTCCTTATTTCAATCAGCATCTGTTTGGGCCATCTGCTTTCCTAAAGCCCATTTAATCCTTATCTCTTTTTCTATTTATTTCTTATTCATTCAAATTAATACTTTTACTTATCATTTTATTTTTTTTAGTTTAAACTAATATATCATACTTTTGTTTGTTTGTAAATAAAATAATACCTTAACCTTTTCTATATAAAACTTTCTTAACTACTTTTTTAGTTAGTATAATTATAAAATACATAAAAAATAGATTTTTTTTTTAATGTTGAATATTCTTTT
Organism: Vicia faba; assembly: GCA_948472305.1. Classification (NCBI taxonomy): domain Eukaryota; kingdom Viridiplantae; phylum Streptophyta; class Magnoliopsida; order Fabales; family Fabaceae; genus Vicia; species Vicia faba. The sequence continues at coordinate 380,101,781 of OX451738.1, forward strand.
TTAACTAAAACATTTTATACACATTAACATTAAAACATTTTATATACATTAATATTAATACACATAAAATAGAATTCTTAAACATTCTTTTCTTTTATTAAAACTCTTGTTTGTACATACTTAGCAAAAATACAAAAAGAATAAATAAATGCTTAATCTTACATTAAGTTAACAATACTTAATAAATACACTTTTAACAACCTGTAAATAAATCACATACACTTACACAAATACAATATACATTTACATTGCTTTTATTCTTGTACATTGATACATTTACATTTGCGATTACAATTCGATTTGGTTGTAAATATATTTGGACACTACTCTCATATTAAGTCTCATCCCCATTTGTAAATATTTGTACCCCCACTCCCGGATACTTATTTGTAATAGCGTAGACTTTAAATTCCCGCAATTTATCGCTTTCAAATATACCATGTTTAGACCTAGGGTTTGTATGTAAATAAAATCAAACGCTAGATAAACTAATACAAAGACAAATGCATGACAATCAATACACAATTCACACTTGCACCCCTAGGGTAATCCTGCTTGTTGCCTTCCAAAATGGGCCATGCTTGCACATTGAGTTTCTTTGGAAAAACAAAACAAATCCAAATGATCATAGTCCCCCGATGACGCTTTCGAAAGTTGCCTAAACGAAATGATCATAGTCCCTTCAAGCAAATTGCCAAAGACACTTGGCACCATTGCATTCATGGTCCATACGATGACCCGCGCCTGTCCCGTTAACATCCTAACGCAAGATTGTCCACCAAATACAATGGTGGAACAAAATTGTTAAAAGGGTTAAAACATGAGAAAAATCTTTGAGTAAATTTAGGGGTAGACAACTCTTAGTTACTTGATCAACTTGCAAAACACGCTTGCCTACTTTTCAAACCACACTCCACAAACACTTTCAAAAAACAAACTTTCAAAAACATTTGAAACATCTTTTCAAAAAGACAAACACCTTTGCATATACTCAAACAAGAGTCATTTCAACGGTTGCCTAGACAAGGCATCTTTTTCAAGACATTTTCAAAACACACACACACACACACCATTTCATGCAATTGAAAATCAAGGCAAGTGATCTAAAACAAGTAACTAAGAGCCCATGGATAACCATGGATGAAAAGGGTGCTAATACCTTCCCTTTTCATAATCTACCCCCCGAACCCATGAAACATCTCAAAAGGTTTTTCCTGTGCTTTTTAACCTTTCCTTTAGGATAAAATAAAAAGTCGGTGGCGACTCTTGCTAAACCGAAACATTTACGAAAACAAACGCAAAACCCAAGTCAGTTCTCCCACCGTATCACACATATCATACTAACCATTTTAAGGATTTTCTAGGGCTTATCTTTGCCTTGTTTTGTAGGACATGGCACCCGCTCGCAGGAACACTATCCAAGTCAACCTTGTAAAGGTACCTCCTCAACTCAAGGAATTAGCATCAAGGGTTCCTGAAAGCTCTCCTTTTACTGAAAGACATGGTTGACTTCTCAACCTGGTCACTTCAAACTCTGATGAAGAAATGATAAAGGTGCTCTTTCAGTTCTTTGACCTGTTACACCACTGCTTCACTTTTCATGATTACCAGTTAGTGCCTACTATGGAGGAGTTTTCTCAGTTATTAGGGGTACCTATCCTTAATCAGTTACCATTCAACGGTATGGAAAGAGACCCAAAACACGAGGATATTGTTCAAGCTCTATATTTACAATGGTCTGATGTAGTTGAAAATTGGGAAACCAGTAGAGGTGTCCATGGATTTCCAGCTAAGTTTTTATTTGACAAAGCTCACCACTTTTGGGATAGCCTGGATTTACAAGCTTTTGAAGAAGTGTTGGCCCTTCTCATCTATGGGATGGTACTATTCCCTAACACAGACCAACTCATATATGTGAATGCCGTTAAGGTTTTTCTGTCTCATAATATGGTGCCTACTTTACTTGGGGATGTTCTACACTCTCTGCATACTCTCACTCTAAAGAGAAGAGGGACCCTTCTGTGTTGCACTCCTCTATTATCTAGGTGGTTTATTTCGCACCTACCTCGATCTGTTTTGAAGAATGAGAAGGGTATGAGATGGTCTCATAGGTTGATGTCCCTCACGCATTCGGACATTCATTGGTGTTCTCGATCCTTGGAGAATGTTACCATCATTGATCGCTGTGGGGAATTCCCTAATGTCCCTCTCTTAGGCATTAGGGGAGGAATCACTTATAATCCTTATTTGGTGTTATGACAGTTTGGTTATGCTAGAAGGGATAGTCCTTATGACACGCTCGTCCAAGGAATCACATTTGACTATGAAAATGATGTTCAGGGTTATCGTAAGAGGTTCATTCGAGCTTGGGGCATGATAAACAAAGTTGATAGCAAGACACTGGGGCACAAGAATTCCATACCTCTTGAGCCTTTCCTCAAATGGGTGCGAGCTCGTGCTCATTGTCTTATGATGCCTTACCCCGCCATCTTACATGTGATTATGGAGCCAATTGTTAAGGGAGACACTCCTTACATTGTTCTTCATCCTGACATGCCAACTGATTTTGAGGAGCTACGCAAATCCTGGATCCAACTCAAAGAAGAATGGGATACCTTTGAAACCCAATTTTACGCCAGCGAGAAGAAGGTTTTAGAGCTCACCAGTTACTTCATGAAGAGAAAAGTATAAATGCTTACATTGCACCAAAGAGGATGCACCGGTGGGAAACTTGTGTCTCTTTCTTAGAGAGTTGTTTTTGTTTTGTTATCTCCTTTGTAAGCCCAAGAAGCATTATGGTGACTGATAAAACTTCTTAATGCGATTAATGTTTGTTCTCTTTCTGTTTAAGCAAATTTGAGTCTTAGGAGTCCTTGAAAACATTGCATACATATATCATACATATCATTTCATAAGCAGGTTTCAAAGCAGGTTTCTCATCTTCTTCGTTGTTTATTTCAGCAATGGCTCTAGAGCAAACAATAAAGGATCTACAGACTCAAAATGCTCAGTTTCAACAGATGATCATGGCTCTGGCCAAGGGGCAAGAGGAACTGAAAGCCCTGATTGGTAAAGAGAAGACTAAGAAGCCAAGGAAGATAGCTGGTGTGGTGAACTTGGGAAGGAGGTTCAAAGGACCGCTAAGGCAAGTGGTTGAGATAACATATTCGTCAAAAGAAGGAGACAATCAAGAAGGGGAGACAAGAGAGGAAGACCCCAGTCCAAGGGAATTTGATAATGAGACTGACTATAATGAAGAGCAGTACCCTATAGCCAATGAAAAATACAAATATTTGGAAGAGCGTCTAAGTACAATGGAAATCCAGAAGGTGCCAGGGCTGGATTTTGAAGAGCTGGGTATGGTTACTGGGGTTGTCATCCCGCAAAAGTTCAAGGTGCCGGTGTTCGCCAAATATGATGGGGTTTCATGTCCCAAGATGCACCTTCGATCTTATGTGAGGAAGATCCATCCTCACACTACTGACAACGTCTTATGGGTCCACTTCTTTCAAGATAGTCTATCTGGAACTCAACTAGAATGGTTCTACCAGCTGGAAGGGACCAACATTCATAATTGGGAAGACCTGGCTGCTGCTTTCTACAAGCAGTATCAGTATAATGTGGACCTTGCTCCTACCTTTACACATCTCCAAAGTATGTCTATGGGTTCGAGCGAGGGATTTAAAGACTATGCTCAGAAGTGGAGGGACTTAGCAGGAAGAGTCCAACCTCCCCTGTCTGATAGAGAGCTAGTGGATATGTTTTTGGGTACCCTATCTGGTCCATTTTTCAATCATTTGATTGGAAGCTCCTCAGCTGGTTTCACTGGGTTGATCTTGATGGGAGAAAGAGTGGAAGCTTGGATTAGGAGTGGTAAGATCCAAAAGGATGCATCCTTCAGTACAGTAAGGAAGCCATTTTCTGGGAAGAAGGAAGTCAGTGCCACTTATAGCCAAGGGAATCAGGGCAGAACTGAATGTCGTCCAGCGGTAGGGGCTGTTATGATCTCTAAACTTGCACCTACTCAACAACGAAACAATCAGCCTAGAGCAGAAAGTCCTCTAAGACAATTCACCCGGATAAATATGAAATTATCTCAAGTGTTGCCTCATCTACTGAAATATAATTTGGTAACTTTGCTGGAAGCTCCGAAGAATCCCAACACCGCCTCTCCTCGCTACAATCCTAATGCTCGTTGTGCTTACCATTCAGAAAGTCCAGTCCATGATACCAACAAATACTGGGCTTTGAAAAACAAGGTGCAAGACCTTATCGAGCAAAGGAAATTGAATTTGACGCTCCTGAGATTCCCAATGTTGTCACTGCTCCTATGCCCAAGCACGGCCGTGGTATTAATGCTATTGAAGGTGATATGTTTGTTACTGCTGTTAAAGAACTTGTTACTCCTTTCATGACCATTAAGTGGAACTTGTTGAAAGCCAGTTTATTTCCAGGCTATGGCGAAGGTTTCCACTCATGTTTATCTCTACTGACTGGTTGTCATTTGTTGAAGGCAGGTGTTCAGCACCTGATGGATGACAGAGAGATTTTGTTTGAGAAGACTCCCGTCCCTAATGTTTCTGGTAAGGATATTTCAATCATAACCATTTCCGTCAATCCTCCCAGGGTCTCCACCAAAAGACCCGTCAGGATTACATCTGCTCCGAAGTTGGCTCCTTTGATCATCACTGTGCCCGGGCCAATCCCATACTCCTTGGACAAAGCTGTTCCCTGGAACTATGGGGCTGATGTCTACTACTACGGCGTCAAGCAAGACCTGCTGGCTATTGAAGACCAAGTTTCTGTAAATATTGATCCCGGCATTGGCAACATCGTTAGGACCAGTAAAATTACAAGAAGTGGAAAAGTGTTCTCCCCTGAGAATTCTCCTCCAAAAGCCGTTACTAGTCCTGTGATCATTCCTATTGTTGTCCCTGCTAATACTACCACCGCAATTCCTATGATTATCCCTGTTGACACCCCTATCACCGAGTCAGCCGAGACTCGGGGAAAATACATATTGATTGAGCCTGCCCAGACGAAGGCGCATTCAGAATCTATCCCAGAGGCTTCCAAGAAGGAAATGGAAGAAATATTGAAGATTATAAAGAAGAGAGACTACAATATGGTCGAACAGCTGGGGAAGACCCTTTCTAAGATTTCAATGTTAGCCCTACTATTGTGCTCTGAAGCTCATGCGAAGGCTTTGGTGAAATTCCTTAAAACTGCCCATGTGCCACAAGAAACCCCCGCTGACCAATTTGAAGATTGTGTGGCCAGAGGAAGAAAACATAATAATGCGCTGCATGTCTCCGTCGAATGTAGGGGAAATACTTTGGCCCATGTTCTAGTATATACTGGTTCATCTTTGAACATGCTTCCTAAGAAGGCTCTGGACAGATTGGACTGCAAAGGTTTGACCCTGAAGCCCAATAACATTGTAGTGAGGGCTTTCGATGGTTCGAAAAAAATGGTGCACGGGGAGGTGGACATCCCCATAAAAGTTGGTTCTCAGACCTTTCACTCCACCTTCTACATGATGGATATCAGACCTTCTTATTCTTGTTTGTTGGGTCACCCTTGGATTCATGGGGCGGGAGCTTTCACGTCCACTCTGCATCAGATGATGAAATACCCAATGAAAGGAAAGATAGTCACGGTACATGGTGAAGAAGAGTACATGGTAAGCCACTTGAAATCCTTCAGGTATGTGGAGATGGATGGCGAGTTCATCGAGACTCCCTGTCAGAACTTCGAAGAGGTGCCTCAAACTATGGTTGCAACCGAGACTGTCACCAATCTGCCAAAGATCACCAGACCTCCCTTGAAGATGGCTTCTCTTAAGGACACCAAAGAAGTTATTGAAGCAGGTGGGTGTACCATCTGGGGCCAACTCCCTAACATTCCATACAAATTTGATAAGTTTGGTTTGGGTTTCTCTTCAAGGGCTCAAAGGGTTGTTCGTCATGCTCGTGATGGACGACCTCCCTTACGTATCAACAATCATAGGGTCAATTCTTTAGAAGACAATGATGGTGACTATGACATGGATAGATGGATCTTCCCTACTACCAATGGTGGACCCAGTAACTGGACAGCAAAAGACTTTGTACCAATTATTTTTATTCAGAAGTAATTGTCTTTCTTATTTTTAGATATGTAATAAACAATATAAACTTTATGGCCACGTGTCTTACCCGGGGTATAATGGTTTATTTGTGAGGGTTATCATGTTTTAATCTCATATGTCATTAATAAAGCATTGGACATTTTTGCATACAAATTTTGCTCTCTCTGTTTTTTCTTTTCTGCTTTTTACTTTGTCTATACAGCTATGCTCTTACACACACTCATGTATCAAACTGCAGATCCATATCCATTATGGATCCCATTGATAACAGTTCTGCTATTGCCGGTTATGACTTTGAAAATCCGATCAACCAAGCCGAGGACGAAGGTGAGGAAGAGTGTGAGGTATCCAGAGAACTTGCTAGGTTGTTACAGCAGGAAGAAAGGGCTATACAACCTCATGAAGAGCCAATTGAGACAATAAACCTGGGCACAGAAGAGGACAGAAAAAGTAAGTCAAGATAGGTGCAAATTTGGAGTTTGGTGTCAAACAAAGGTTGATATGAATGTTGAATGACTATGTCGAGATCTTTTCCTAGTCATATGAAGACATGCCAGGACTGGACACGGATATTGTGGTTTATCATCTGCCAACTGAAGAAGATTGCCCTCCGGTAAAGCAGAAGGTCCGTCGTATGCGCCCTGAAATGTTAGAGAAGATCAATGTAGAAGTTATGAAATAGTTCAACACTGGGTTCCTAGTTGTCACCTCTTATCCCTAATGGGTTGCTAATGTAGTCCCGGTTCCTAAAAAGGACGGCAAGGTACGGATGTGTGTGGACTACCAAGATTTGAACAGGGCAAGCCCCAAGGATGACTTTCCACTTCCTCGCATTGACGTTCTAGTTAACAACATCGTGCAACACAAGATCTTTTCCTTTATGGAGGGTTTATCTGGTTACAATCAGATCAAGATGGCACCCGAAGACATGGAGAAGACAACCTTCGTCACACAATGGGGCACTTTCTATTACAAAGTGATGTCGTTTGGGTTAAAGAATGTTGGGGAGACCTATTAGCGAGCCATGGTAGCTTTGTTCCATGACATGATTCACCATGAGATAGAGGTATATGTTGATGACATGATAGCCAGGTCTTAAACTGAGGAAGAGCACCTTGAACATCTACCAAAACTGTTTGATAGGTTGAAGACGTACAAGCTGAGGTTAAATCCAAACAAGTGCACCTTCGGGGTAAGGTCTGGTAAACTTCTAGGTTTCTTTGTCAGTGATAAGGGAATTCAGGTAGGCCCTACAAAGGTGAAGTCTATACAAGAGATGTCGGCTCCTCGCACTGAGAAGGAGGTTAGAGGCTTCTTAGGACGCCTAAATTACATTGTCAGATTCATTTCCCATTTAACTGCTACTTGTGAGCCAATCTTCAAACTCCTGAAGAAAGATCAAGTGGTAAGATAGAATGAAGAATGCCAGACTGCCTTCAAGACAATCAAAGAATACCTTTAAGAGCCTACAATTCGGATGCCTCCAAATGAAGGAAGACCTTTGATAATGTACTTAAGAGTGTTGGATAATTTGATGGGGTGTGTGTTGGGGTAGCATGACGAGTCCGGTCGAAAAGAGCATGTGTTATACTATCTTAGCAAAAAATTTACCGAATGTGAAACAAGATACTCACTGCTCGAGAAAACTTATTGCACTTTGGTATGGGCTGCTCGTCGACTGAGACAGTATATGTTGACCCCCACTGCTTTGTTGATATCTAAGATGGATCTGGTCAAGTACATATTCGAGAAGCCCACTCTCTCCGGAAGAATAGCAAGATGGCAAATGGTCCTGACCGAATACGATATCTAATTTACGACCCAGAAGGCAGTCAAGGGAAGTGTACTAGCTGATCATTTGGCTTATCAGGTCGTGGATGACTACCAATCTATGAACTTTGAATTCCCGGATGAGAATATTATGTTAGTGACTGACTATGAAGAACCTGGACCAGATGCAGGACGCGAGGAAGGATCCTGATGGACTATGGTTTTTGATGGGGGCCTCCAACACACTCGGAAATGGCATCGGTGCTGTAATCATATATCCTGAGGGCTGTCATACTCCTTTTACCCCCAGATTATGTTTCAATTGTACCAACAATATGGAAGAGTATGAAGCATGCATCATGGGTCTCAAAGCTGCTATTGACCTGAGGATCAAGCTTTTGAGTGTTTTCGGAGATTCGATTTTGGTAATAAGTCAAATCAAAGGGGAGTGGGACATTAAGCACCACAATATCATCCATTGAAAAGAACATGTGCTGACATTGCTTCCACACTTTGAGGAAGTCACTTTTGGACATTTTCCACGAGAAGAGAACCAGTTAGCAGACGCGCTAGCTACTATGTCATCTATGTTCAAGGTCAAGTGGGACAACGAGGCTCCTCAGATCACTATTGAAAGGTTGGATGAACCAACATATTGCTATGAGATTGACACTGAAGAAGTAGCAGACAAACCTTAGTTCCATGAAGTGAAAAGTTATCTCGAGGCTCAATAATATCCTGAGGGGGCGTCTGTCAATGATAAAAAGTTTTTGAGAAGGTTCTCCGTAAAATTCTTCCTCAGTAATGGAATCCTCTATAAGCGCAACCATGACTCTACTTTACTTCGGTGTGTAGACAAGAGCGAAGTAGAGAGGATTGTGGAAGATTTACACGAAGGTACCTTTGGAACCCACTCTAGTGGACACCATGGCTAAAAAGATCCTACGGGCAGGATACCATTGGTCCATTATGGAAGCAGACTGTTATCAGCATTCCCGAACTTGTCACAAATGCCAGATCTATGCTGATAAAGTACATGTACCTCTGATTCCCTTGAATTTCTTGACGGCTCTATGGCCCTTTGCAATGTGGGGTATTGAAATGATCGGAGAAATTAGACCTACCTTTTCCAATGGGCATCGCTTCATCCTAGTGGCCATTGATTACTTCACGAAGTGGGTTGAGGCTGCCTATTTTTCTAGTGTTACCAAGAATGTTGTGGTGCGATTTATCAAGAATAACCTGATTTTTTGGTATGGTGTTCCAGAGAGAATCATCACAGACAATGGTACAAATCTCAACAATACAATGATCATCGAACTCTGTAAACAATTCAAGATCCAGCATCATAATTCTTCCCCTTACCGACCGAAGATGAATGGCACTGTGGAGGCTGCTAGCCAGAATATTAAGATAATTATACAGAAGATGATGGTGATATACAAAGATTGGCATGAGATGTTACCATTTGATCTTCATGGTTACCGCATCTCAGCACGTACGTCAACAGGGGCAACACTTTATTCTCTGGTATATGGTATGGAGGTTGTCCTACCTATTGAGGTCCATATCCCTTCTTTGAGGATCATGAAGGATGCGGGTTTGAACGAAGATGATTGGATCCATACTCGACTAGATCAACTGAATCTGATTGATGAGAAAAGGCTTGCTACTATCTGTCATGGTTAGATATACCAAAAACAGATGATCAAGGCTTTCAAAAAAATGTCAGATGTCAGGTATATCAAGTGGGTGATCTAGTAATCAAGCGCATCATACTGCCACAAGGTGATCCCAGGGTAAAATGGACTCCCATATACGAAGGTCCATTTGTAATAAAAAGCTTATTTTTTGGTGGAGCTATGATTCTAACCACCATGGATGGTGACGATCTTCCTCACCCTGTTAATGTGGACATAGTGAAAAGATACTATGCATAAATAAGGACCTGCTAGGTTGACTGGCCTTGGAAAAAATTAGGGCATCCTGGCGAACCAAAAGGGTTCGGGCAAAAATCAGGGATATACATATGGAAAAACTGTACACCCGACAAGTCGAAAACCTGAAAGGGAGGTGTGATCGGTGGATCTGGAACTGACTGTTTAACGCTGGTTCGCGAAATGTCGCGGAAGCAAGAGTCGCCACCGTCTTTTATTTTCTCCAAATGGAAAGGACAAAAGCACAGAAAAATTCCTTAAAGAGATTGCTCTCGGTTCGGGAGGTAGATTATAGAAAGGGAAGGTGTTAGAACCCTTTCTATCCATGGTTATCCATGGGCTCTTAGATACTTGCTCATTGTGTTTTCAAAAATGGTTTGTTTGCTTTTCAAATGTGGGTTTTAAAAAGTTTCTTTGAAAATTCCAGTTCGACTCTTGTATCGGTCCTCAAGAGTGTTTGAAAAAATTGCTTTCGAAAGCTTTTTGAAAATGTGTTGGTGTGAAAAGTATTTTGTTTTGTTTTGAAATTTAGAGCAAGTATCTAGAGTCGTCTACCTACCCTAAGGAATTCGTCTGTGTAAAAGTCCTTTAAAGTAGTGCCATCCCACCATTGAGAGGTAGGTAGCACCACCGTTGGAGGTGTTCGGGTCAATTCGAGGTTCGGGACATGGTGATCACCAGAGCAATAGGAAGACACCTTAGAAGCTACCCTCATGCCAGGTTCCCGGATCATGAGGACTTACTAAGACATCCTCTACTCGACGATCACCTTTCGAGGCAAGGCAACAGTGAGGTGTACCCTAGGGGTGGTGTGTGCGATTCGTGTGTTGTTTTCATTTGCATTTATCTTGTCATGTTATTGGTGTTCTACGCTTGTTTTTATTTTTGTCCATACATTATTTCATGCCATTCGTTAACAGTTAAAAAATTGCGGAAAGATAAAATTCCTAAACTATTACAAAGGCGCGGGTCCACATCGCCAAAATTAAACCAGGACCCGATTTGACAGAAAATAAAGAAAGAAAAGAAAAGTGCGAGAAAATTAAAAGGTTACATGGCCTTGGGAGAGATACATAAATATTTAAACGGAAAAGAAATAAGTATGCGAATTGATAAGAAATTAAGAACGAGGGCGTTGGACCCTTTTGCAAAATTAAATTACATGGAATTAATTAAAATTAAAAGAAAGAAAGAACTTGTTTTTTTTGGTATCTTTAGTATTTTAGGATTTAAAAAAAGGAATTAATTGAAATTAAATGCTAACCCTAATTCTACTTTATTTTTAATTTATTAAGAAAAGAAAATTAAAACCTAATATTAACCCTAATTTATTTACGTGCAAATTTAATTATAAAAATAAATATTTAATTATTTAATTATTATGAAATAAAAATAAAAATAAAAAGGATAAAAATTAATTAAACCTTATTTCTACATTTTTTAGATTTTTGTCATGAAAAGTATTAAAATTAAACCTAATTTACACTAAATTTAATTACATGCAAATTTATTTATAAAAATACTAGAAATAAAAATATTTATTATTTTTCTCTTTTTTCTGATTTCTATGGCATTTTGTGATTTTTATGAAAATATTAAAATTAATTAAACAAGCAATTTGTAAAAAAATAAAAAAATAAAGAAAGTTAAAAGAATTGGCAAACCAAGGGGGGTTGTAGTCCCCAATGTGGAGGTTCAAGTTTAGTAATCTGGCCCATTAATCTTGGCCTTTTGACTTTTGCTAGGTAGCATGCTGAAGCGTTGACTGGGATTTATGGTGTTCCTCAATTCTGAGCCTTTGATCTGAGCCTGATATGCACGTGGATGGTTTGATCTGGAGGGTGTATGGTGTGCCTCAATATGGAACCTGCATGTGAAGATCAATTGAAAAATAATATTGAGAATACTGAAGACCTGGGGCTCGAACCCAGGTCATGTACTTTACCAACAACCTCGCTTGCCATCTGATCCAACCAACGCGTTTTAATATATAATGAATAACAAATATAATAAATAAAACAAGAGTTAGTGTTGATTCTTCGCGCGAAAATTTAGAAGAACCAATCCAACAACGCCACGAGGTCATCTTCTTCCTTGGATTTCCTGAAACAAATTATCAAACATTTAACGGGGGTTTTAAACCCCCTCAAAATATGCTAATTTCAATAATAGCGATTAGGCCTGTGACGCTCAGAAATTTGGCGCGATGGTCTTAATCTTTTCGTCCCAACCTGCTGATTTCATTCATGGAATTGTTATGTCTCAATTTTATAGGAATGGAAAACGCCCAAATTGAAAACCTTGGAACCCTAGGTATCAACAATGGCGAATCCTCATATAGGGCATGAAACTTCAATCAAACTGTGCAGTCAGCTTCAGAACAAAATAATTAGTGCAAATCCATGAATAAAATGCAATGATATGGTCTCAATAATAGAATGCGATTATGCAAGAAAAGTGATGCAGTTCACCCTCAAATTACCAATTCTTTGCGTATGGGATTGAGTTTTTGATTGGAATCGCTTCCTAACAACCCTGGCAAGCTAATGGAACAAGTTTCGTGCCTTGAATCGTCCTAGAAAGTGGTTTTCAGATTTGAGTTTCTTAACAAAAAATCAAGTTTTGTTTTCCAGGTTTCTGAGCAGCTGCGTGTGTAATGGCACTAGGGTTGTGATCCTTGCATATGTAGTAATGAATTAGGTTAAAAAGAATCATCCAAATCTCTTGCATTCATAGTTTTTGGAAATTTGATTTTTAAGATCTTTTTCAATCTTTTTCCATGTGTTTTTGTTCTCAATCATACCAATTCTCTCCAAATCTTTCCATATTGGATTTCACATGAATTATTGAGTAGATTTTGTGCACAAAAAGATTGAAAAAATTAGGTTAAGCATTTTTCATATATTTAATTTGATTTAAATGAATTATTATAAATAAAAATTCAAATAAATAAATAAAAAATGAATAAAGACTTCCCTTTGGGCCAAGTAGTCGTGCATATGCCTTGGGTGATGAATTGTGGAAGAAAAATGGGCCCATTAGCAATTTTAGGTCATTTGAATCAATGTTGACTTTTCAAAATATCCAAAAATTTCCCAACTTCCACAAGGCATAACTTGCTCAATGTTTAAGCTTTTCTCATGTTCTTGGACATTTTGGAAAGGTCTTTGAGTCCTCTAACCAATGCCTTTGATCCCATGTCATTTTGATTTACCAATCTCAAGTTATGGCCTTTGACTTAAAGTCCCTTTTTGTTGACTTTTGAAAATGACCTATAATGTTGAAATTGATAACTTTTTGTGAGAGCATTTCTTGGACTTGAAGTATGAAGATGAGTTGTAGGAAATGTCTTTCTCTTCAAAATGAGCTTTGGATGGAATTTTTCTGATAATCCATGTGAAAGTTATGACCTAGTCAATTTACAATTGACTTTTCCAACTGTCCAAATAAGGAAACTTTTATATCTTGATGATTTTTGAGCCAAGCTTTGAGAATCATGATCAAGCATTGATCAAATGATGTTTGTGGCTTCAAAATGAGATGTTGACCAAAAATTTGAACTTTTGACTGTCAAATGACCATTTTGCCCCTACAGTTGACTGTAGTGCAATTTAGGGTTTTGACTGTGCAATTTTGTGCTGAAAGTCTTGAAACTTGGTATGAGGATGCTTGACCATATTTGTAGGCATGTGAGACTTGATTGGACCTTTGGAAACTTCCTTTTCTTGATCAGAACCAAAACCCTAATCTTGACTGTACAGGAGACCCTTGCACTGTGCAACCCTTGGGAAATTTTGAAGCTTGACTTGGCAATTTCTTGAAGAATATGGGAGGGCAAATTTTGGGGTACAACAGGAGGCTTGGGCAAAAAAGGGTATCCCGGTGGACTGAAAACCCGAAAGGGCGGTCCAGGAAAAAGTTAGGGATTTAAAGCGTATAAATATGTCCCATTGGATCACCTTGCGACCAGACTTCAGTATCAACTATCAAGCTCAAACGGTACTGATCAATCCAGTCAGCTTCAGACAAGTAGCAAAGTGATGAGACACTTTAGGACATAGGGGCAATAGCAGAATTAAAACTCAATGGGATCATTACACATAGCTGTTTTTTCTTTGTACACTATTTTGTATAGTTTTCACTTTGTACAAAATGCCGATTATAGGCGAACTTCAGAAATCAATACAAATCATTTCTTTGAAAGTACAAAATTATTTGTTTTATTTTTCTATTTTGTTTTGCAAAAATGTCCAATGATTATTTTTTTACATATGCATTTAAGTATGATTACTGTTCACAAATACTTGCATAAGAAACAGAAAGACGGTTACTAATGATTTTGAGAAACAGGGCAAAGTCTAAAAAACAATTTGTAGTCCCGATAATTACTTTTTCCAGCATGGTACAAGGTTTGAGACATTTTGAGACGAAGTCACCATTACATACGACCCCGTGATGTCTATGTTCCCCATAGGTTAGAAATAACCAAGGTTTTGATCTCTTCTTCCCCAAGCAGGAGTTACCTTCTCCAGCCAAGTTCCCTCAGAGAGCTGAAATTTGTATTCCCCAGTCGAGCTCTATAACCTTAAACAGTTTATAAAACCTCTTCCCCAGTAGAGTTTATTTCTCTAACTACGGAAGTTTATTCCCCAACAAAGTTTATTTCTCTACTTCGGCAAAACCTTCCAACAAAGCATTATCTCTCTCCAGAGTCAATCCTTGGCAGAATATCCAAACAGAAAGAGGAAATCCCAAGCAAATCATATACATTCATCATCCCCATCAGAAATGAAGGATTTAACTTCCCAATACTCTTTAGCAGCAGTCCAGGATTTACTTTCCCAGACTAAGAAATATCGCAATAGTATCTTGTATTCATACATCATGGCATGCGCATACACATCGCATACAGCATAATCTCATTTATTTTGAGAACATTATCACACAATGCATTTCATACATCATGACATTGCATACGACTAACTGTTTACCTTTTTTAGGGAAAGGTCAAAGCAAAAAATACCGTTGACTACTTACGTGACCTGGTAGTATTTTCAAAAGCTACGTCTGACGAAGGACTATTTCAGAATTGTTCTCAAAATATGTTCTCACAAGACCTTCTCTTGTTCAGTTAGATTGATACTAAGATCTCTCTGATTTCTATTCCAGTTGAAGATACCTTAAGACTTTTGTCTGGTTCAGTTAAATCCATACTAAGATTTTTCTGATTTCCATTCCAGTCAAAGTTAATCAAAGACCTTCTCTGGTTTAGTTAGATCAATACTAAGATCTCTCTGATTTCTATTCCAGTTGAAGATACCTCAAGACTTTTGTCGGGTTCAGTTGAATTGATACTAAGATTCTTCTAATTTCCTTTCCAGTTAAAGTTAATTCAAGACCTTCTCTGGTTCAGTTAGATCGATACTAAGATCTCTCTAATTTCTATTTCAGTTGAAGATATTCCAAAACTTTTGTCCCGTTCAGTTAAATCGATATTAAGATTTTTTTGATTTCCATTCCAGTCAAAGTTAATTCAAGACCTTCTCTGGTTCAGTTAGATCGATACTAAGATCTCTCTGATTTCTATTCCGGTTGAAGAAACTGCAAAGCCTGGAGTCCGACCAGATAGCAGTTCACCATACTATGAAGCCTAGAATCTGACCAAATAGCAGTTTACTCTGTCAATTACTATGAAGCCTGGACTCGACCAGATAATAGTATACCTCAAATTCAAGTTGAAGCCTGGATCCGACCAGATAACAACTTAATATATTCGAATCACTGAAGCCTGGACACGACCAGATAACAATTCAAGTCACTAAAGCATGGATTCCGACCAGATAACAGTTTGAGTCACTGTGAAGCCTGGAGTACAACCAGATAGCAGTTAATTTCACGTTTCCCCCAGTAAAGCACTGTCAAGCCTGGGATACGACCAGATAGCAGTAGCCTTATTATCCTCAGCGAGTCACTATGAAGCCTAGATCCTGACTAGATAGCAGCTCACTTTTGTCTCTTCAATCAAGAGATGACTCCCCAGTAGAGTAATGGACAACTGAAGCCCCTAAACTCGATTTCCCAAAACAAAGACCAACATTCCTCAACGGAGTCCTCCTCAACAGCAGGAATAGGAATTCCACAAATGAATATATCATGAAATCAACATTGTTCCAGATGGCATCTTTAAGCCCGTCTCTGACGATCTTCTGTTATCTTCTCCAAATGGCATCTGTAAGCCCATTCCCGATATTATCTACACAGTCAAGTATTATTTCAGACGAGTGCAAATTTCTGGGCACTCTAGTGTTCAATCATCTTCCACCTTCAGATCACGAAAGGCAGACCAGCCAATCTACATCCTCGGGTTTATAAAGATTGAATAGGGGCAGCTGTTGTACCCCAAAATTTGCCCTCTCATAAACTCAAGACATGCCTCTAGAGGTCCTCAATTGATCAAGGATGACTAAGAATTGACCAGACAAGTTCCCCTCCTAAGGCAATGAATCTCAAACTAGGGTTTCAATTTTAAGCAAGATGTGTGAGTCCCAAGGATCCCAAATGTTCTCCATTGTCATGATATGTCCTCAAGACCATCCATGCCAAATTTCATGCCTTGTACAACAAGTTTGCTCAGTCAATTGCTCAAATGCCTAGAAATCAACTATATTAGGTCAAAAGTCAATTGTGGCCTAAATACGGTCAAACTTCAAGATTTTTGGTCAACATCAACATTTTGAAGCAGTATCCATTATTTGATCAAGGGTTGATCATGATTCCTCAAGAAATGCTCCTAATTCATCAAAAGTCAAAAATGGCAAATTAGGGTTTCTATAGGAAAAGTCAACCAAACTTTGACCATGCATAACTTTCTCATACTTTATCATAAATTTTTCCACCAAGGCTCATTTTGAAGAGAATCCAATTCCCTAAAACTTCTCTTCAGTCCTCAAGTTCAAGAAATGCACCAATCAAAAGATACAAGCTCAGACATTATAGGTCCTTTCAAAAAGTTAACAAAAACACCTTTTGGGTCAAAGCTACTTACATGAACATGGAAGATCCAATTGAGATGAAACCAAAATGGTTGTTTAAAGGACATCCTAAAATCTCTAAAAAGTCAAAGAACACCCTCTTAGGGTTAAAGTTGAGAAAGATATGCATTGTTAAAGTTGACTAATTTTATGAGAATGCACAAAAGTCAATGTGAGCAACTTGGATTATTTTGAACTAATGGGCGTGGGTTTTGGGTCTCAAACATATCCATGGACTTATTCAAGATAATTAAATCTATTATTTTATTTTTATGAGATTTGTTTTTATTTATTTGAATTTTTATTCATTTAAATCTTAATAAATCAAATAAAATAGTAAAATGATGAATTAAATCCAAAGATTTGTTTTATGATCATATCATGAGCCTAACATCAGAAGATTGAATCCAAATTTTGTGTAAGGGATGATTGGAGAGGGAAAGAGCAAGTTTTGACCAAATTTGGAAACATATAATTTCAAGATTTAAATCAAATCTTTTCCATTCAATCTTCATGATTCTAACCATTTTTATTGCCCTAATACATCCAAATATATACACATAACATTTCCAGATGAAAACAACAAGGGTTGGCCGCACAAAACTGACATTCAAAACTCCAAATTTTCAAGAGAAAAGTGTCAATCGGATTTGGAGTTGTAGAAGGATTCGAGGCATTCTGAAGCTTACAATCAATTCCTGGAGGCATTCTTAAGCTAGTTGCATCACTCCCAAGCGCCAAAGCTCCAAGATTCGTGCCCAATACAGTTACGGTTTGTTCTTTCTTTTTTGAAAATGATTATGGTCATACGTGCATTATAAATTGATTTAGATCATGCATTATTGCTTGTATGAATGATTAGAACATATTGGAACCGTTAATTTTCTGTTTTAATGAACGTATGCAAATATGCCATTGTTAGGGTTTTACCTTTGATTTAGGGTTTTCAGATACAGGTAAAATTAGGCCAAAAGAGGGGCACCATCATGCTCAGGAGATCAAACTTAGTTGATCCATTGTGTTAAACTGAATTTATATTGCATGTTGTAGATTTTGGAAATTGCATGTGATTTAGTGATGGATATTGTCCATAGGTAAAGATCCATGGGCTAATACGATGGAGGGTTGGGGATGACAAATGCGTGGCACAGTCTGGTTGGCTAGTTTGAAATAGCGCGCATTTTAAAAAAAAAAGAATTTCTGACCATTATTTTGATTATATTATTTTGTGTTTATTTTATATAACGAATGACAAGGTGGCTTGGTGGTAAAGAAGGACGCGCATAAAGTGGAAGAACTGGGTTCGATTCCCAGGTCTAGAGTTTTATTTTTCCAACAGATTTCACATGGATCCAGTGTAGCCAGGCTATTCACGTGCATCATGGGCTAGTAGGTCAACACCATCAGATCAATCATCCTCTAGATCCAGCGCCCTGTGATGCAGCCCTATGGTGAGCCCTCCCTAACACAACAACACCAGACCCAGCGCAGTTGTGGGCCACCAGATCTGGGCCTTGACAAATTTCAAACATACACCCCCTCAATTGGGTTTCTCACCCCCTCAGGCCCATTTCTTAAATTCTTTATTCTTTTTATTTAGTTTATATTTTTTGTTTATTCCCTTTTAAAAAAAAATTGTAAAATCATAAAATCATAAAATTAGGATTTAGAGTTTTTTTAAGAAAAATTAATTTTTGCAAATTAATTATTTTAATCAACTTTAATTTGTTTTCGTTAATTTAAAATTAATTAGAGATTAGGTTAAATTTCAAAAAAAAATTCATAAAAAAAAACATCAAAATATTTTTAATAGGAAATTAGACTCGTAGGGTTTCAAACGTAGGCCAGTTTTAATATTTGCGCGTTATTATTTTTCATATGATTATTTTTTATTATGTAGTTGTGCCCAGTTTGTAATAGTTTAATTAGGTTTTTTTTAATTTATGCATTTTACTTTTCAGTCATCATTTATGTAACTACACCAAAGCCTTGTAATAGTTGTAGGAACTTTATATCTCGCATTTATATTTCTTATATGCTTGTCTATAAACTGTTAGTAAATTAGGCGTGCATGACAAGAATTAATCAATTAATATTAGGTCACTAACTTCAAGATAAATACTTGAAAAAAGCATATTGTTGCACACTTGCACCCCTAGGGTATAACCTCACTTGTCGCCTTCAGAAATGGTCATGTCCCTCGAACGTAGGGATATCTTAGCAAAGACCCTCAGTTTAAAAGTCATCATAAAGATCATGGTCCCTTAATGTCCCTCGAGTTGCCTACGAGAAATGATCATGTCCCTCGATGTTTCCTATATCATGATATTCCTTTCGAAATGCTAAGGTATCCTTACATGTTACCTACGATGACCATAAATGTTCCTTTCAATAGTCCCTCAACATCCGACGATAGGGCTACCTACTCACTAATAGTAGGATAGTACTATCTAAAGGAAAGGAGGAAAAGAACACCTTTTTCGAGTAGGTAGACAATTCTTAAGTACTTGCTAAATCTGATTCCTTTTTACGCTTGCACACTTTTCAAAATTCTTTAAAAAAAATGCTTTATCACACTCTTGAGGACTGATACAAGAGTTATCATAAAGCAAACAAAATCTTTCAAAACACACATACATGAAAACAGTTTTCAAAAATGAGCAAGTGCCTAAGAGCCCGTGGAAAACCACAGATGGAAAGGGTGCTAACACCTTCCCTTTCCATAATCTACCCCCCCTTACTCAAAAACTCTCGAAAAAGGTCTTTTTCTGTTCTTTTCACCCTTTCCTTTGTTGGATAAAAGAGAAGTCGGTGGCGATTCTTGCTTACCGTGACACTGGCGAACAAAAAACGCAAACCAGTATTAATAGTGTGTTCTGCCATCGTATCACAAACTGGAAGTGATTTTGGCCATGAATTTTCAAATCCCTTTTCAAATCTTTCCTTCCAAAACGACTGAACTACACGTTACATAAATTTTTCGTGAGGGTACCATTGGAATCGTCTTGAAGAGACGAAGCGAATGGTACCGGTCTCGAGCTATAATTTTTCCATTTCAGAGACCTGCAATTCACATGGCTAGAGGTTGAAGATGACCAACATGTCATCTCTCAACCAATGATATCATGCCACTTGTTTTTTTTTAATTCTGATTTTAATAAATGATTCAGTGTTTTATTCACTAATGTCCATGATATGCATAGTACGCCAGATCCCTTGGATCCCATTACTAACGCGTTTTGACATTGATCCAATGGTCTACATCTTTTTGGTTTTTATTTTATTTTCTGATTTTATATTTTATTTGTTTTAAACTTCAAAAATTCATAAAAAATTCATTTTAACATTAAAAAATCTAAAACATTTCTCAAAAATACTTTTGATTTTTCTCTTTCTGATTATTATTTTTTCACAATTTTATTTTGTGTTTTGATTTTTTTTATATTTTTTCACTTTATTTGGGTTATTTTAAATGTTTTAAAATACTTTTCTTAATTTTTAAATTCTGAAAAAAATATGGAAGGACCCAATGACCTCTTGACAAATATTGGTGATCTCATTTTATTTTTATTTCTGACTTCACTATTTTTCACAATTTTCGGTTTATTTTGCCTATTTCTTTTGATTTTAAAAATAGTTTATGACTTTAAAAAATTACCAAAAATTTTATAAAAATATTTGAGCTCATTTCTGATTTTTTTTTATGGTCTCGTTGAATTTTTCTTGGATGTTTTGAATATAGTTCCTATTTTCCCCTTTTATTTTCATTTAAAACCATTTAAAAAAATCTTTTTTTCTTTATTTTTTAAATACAATTTTATTTTTGTATACATTTTGGCCGATCTTGAACTATTAGATTTTGATCATGAGCTTCATTAACATCATTGGATCTTGGGTGTTGAGTTTAACTCCACCAAAATGGATGAATGATTTTAATGATAGCTTGATTAAAATTTGGTTCAAATGTGATTTAATTCTTATCCCCTCCCTCTTCATCTTATCCCCTTCTTACTTGTACTGCATGTTGTTGGAGAATAATTTACATATCGTTTCTCTAGACATATGGTACATAGATTGCTATTGAACGACCTCAAAATAGGTGTGACCTCTATATAAGTCGACTTACGATTACTTAACATAGTGCTAAATTTCGTCCCGATTCGATAAATGATCATTCGTGGCCCAACCCTATGTTTGCAAGCCCAAGTATGTTAATTTAAAACTTTTGGTCCAAAATCTTGTGATTCAATGTTAGGAGGCTTTGGTCTTATCAATCCTCTATTGAATCTTCATAAGCTTTGGTCAAAATGAATCACTTAAACATCAATGATCATTTATTGTTGCCTTGAGATTTTGAAATGAATGATATACTTGACAAAAAGCAAATGAAACTTGTCGTTGAGAGGCTTTGGTTTTATAAATCTTCTAATGAGTTTCAAATGCAAGTTTCAAGATGGTAATTCAACTAACCTCTAATTTCTAACAATTGAATTTATTTTATGCCTTTAATTTATGCTCTTTAATTTAAGCACATTTAATTTAGCATTTTATATTTCATGTTATTTTCATCTTTTCTCACTTAAGCATTTACCTTTATTTAATTTTATTTTGCTCACTTGAGCTTTTCATTTCTTTTTGAAGATACCTAATAATCAACTTGAACCATAAAAAACTTTAATGTTACTTGGTCTACTTGGTCATTATCCTTGGCATTATGGAGTGATGAACTTCTTGGGCTTAGGATTAGAGACTTTGGCCTACCTTGAGACCTTATGACTTCTATTGTTATTTAGTCTAGAAGTCTTGGGGTTTACCCCGAAACATTGGGTTGTTTGTTTTCTTTGTGTGCAGGTTATTATGATTATATGCTTTGTCAGTGATTGGGAACCCATCTGTATACAGTTGTTACTCGGCCTAATTTTTGTGAAGACTTAATGTAATTGAAGCTTGGTTTTCTTAAGAGGTTTATTATATTTTCTTGTTTGGTTTCAATTCAAAGGATGGGAACTGTACATTGACTCATTGTGTCAAGTGTTGGCTTCTTGTTGGTTAGACGGCTATTTTCTCTAGCTCTTACCTTATGCTCTAGGATAGTCCCTTCATCTCCTCCCATCTTCTTTAATTTCAAAAATATTCTCCCTCATTTTAAAAACTCTTCGTGTTTTAAACTCGAATTACTTTCACAATAACTTGGACTTAGGTCCATACCTTTTCAAAATATTTTATTAATCAAACTTTAATCAACTTAATAACACCTTGAAATTTTGTGAGAAGACTAAAATTCAATCAATCTCATTCAAACCATTTTTCTATTTTGGCTCTCTTACTTTAAAATTTTCTCAAAAGATTAGACTCTTGTAAATCTTTGTAGTGATGCGAGCTACTATACTTCTGCGATATGTAGTGAAGTGAGATATTTTCCACTTGGGTGTTGAGTGAGGCTTTGTTGATTTTAAAATCCAAGCGATATCCTCTACTTTGAGATGATGCAAATTATCATTTCTCATGATCGTGGGTAGTAAGTATGTTTTCCACTCGGATATGACGATTATGTCTCGTCTCTTAAAATTAACCAACTCACTTGTGTTTTAAAATTTTTAAAGGTGAACTACGAGTACCCTAGTCCCCTATTTCACGGAAGGTGGTACATAGGCACTAAAGGTTCGCAACTGCGGCGGTGCAAAAATTGTAAAAAAATACTTCTTTTCTCATCCCCACAATCTATTTTTGTATATAACTCTTATAGCCAAAATACACAAATTTTCAAAGAGGTTCCTGCGGAGTACCGTAGATGTTTAGGGTGCTAATATCTTCCCTTTGCATAACCAACCCTCGAACTTAGATTCTCTCCCCCTCTTTTTTGGGTTATTCGCTCTTTTCTCATTCCTTTGGAAACAATAAAGCGCAGTGGCGATTTTTATTTTGATTTCTGCGAGTCAAGTCAATCCAATAGCTTAGTCTCAACATTCATACCATTACATTAAGGAATTTGTCATCATTTCCAGAGTCATGAACAAATCATTCATTCCTTATGGAAGAGTTCTATCAGAAATTCTCCTAAAGGCAAAGATTCTGGGAAGTATTCGAAGAATTCACGTTGGTTCTGACGTTGCCTTTAAAGAAGAAGTCTGGAAAACCTTTGATGACCAATGGTTTAAATAAGTAATATCATGTTGTATCTTTATAATTTTTCTCTCTCTAATGTTATCTTCTAATTATTGTCTGTTATCTTCCGGTGTACTTTGTTGTTAATATTTTGAACTTTGTGACTTTATGAATTCAGTCTTCTAAACATTCCGAAATTAAGCAATTATTTTTTTTTATTATGTCAAAAAGGGGGGGAACGAGTAATGATTTTGATTATTATTTTACTCTCTTACCCTATAATATACATGACATTCTAATATGATATAAGTGCTAAATTACTTAGAATGTGCATGATTGTTACAATAACATTGTGAATGAAATATTAAATTCACTCTAATAAATTAAGTTCTAATAAATAACGAAATGTTTCAAATGTTCTAAGAAAGCATCGATGATTTGATAAGCTTAAAGGTTAAATCAATGATGTTGATCAGATTTAGAAAGGATAACAATTCTCTTAAGCTCTAAAAGATCATAAGCTTATGATTCCCGGGGGGGGGGGGGGGGGGGGGGGGGGGGGGGGGGGGGGGGGGGGGGGTTATTTATCCCAGGGGGAGTTTCCTAAACTCTTATATTATTTTGTTTATGATTTAACCATGTAAACTTATTCCATCAAAATACATTGTTTTTTCATCATCAAAAAGGGGGAGATTGTTAGAACAATATATTGAGCTGTGTTTAAATCTTTGTGTTTTGATGATAACAATGCATATATTTTATGAAGAATTTTTTTAGTTCTAATGGTTTCTTGAGTGTGCAAATAAGAAATTCAAATTGATTCTATATTGTTGTCTGAAGAATCAAAAATACACTAAGCACATAAAAAAGAAGACCATGTGTGTACTTCTGAACAAGCTATTGTTTTTGAAGTCACGAGACATAAGAAGAAAGAATTTCTGACAATCTACTGCTTAAAAATTAGAAATCAAGAGTATACAAGAAACAAGCTTTAACGCAAAGATGAGAAGTCAAGATTTTCTCATCAGAAAAGTTGTTTCTTATAATTCTGAAGGCAAAGTCAAGACTCTGAACAGATGAAGAGAAAGCTTATACTTCAAAATCAGAAGACAAGACATATTCATTATAAGAGTTGTTGCTTACATTTTTGAAGACAAAATCAAGTTTCTGAAGACTCCGATAAGTTTATGGAATACACACTTCAACTCAACATCAGAAGTATTCCAACAGAAGAAAGGATGTAAGAAAGAAAGATCTTCTTGACTCATTTCTAATAAACATCAAAAATTCCATCAGAGGATAAGATAAAAGGATGATATCTTCTCAAGCCATTCTACTTAGCAGAAGTAATATTTGTTAGAAGATAAATATCATCAAAAGTACCATTACACTCAATAGAAGATATATTATGACAATTTATAAAGAAACATCAGCAGTTCTAAGGAATGTTGAATGTTCATCAGAAAGGAAATCAAGTATGTTCTAAGGAAAGCTTCACTCTCAGATATCAAGGAAAAGAATTGAAGATCAAACAACATTATGTTGCTGACATAAGTTGTTGCTTTCAGTTCAATCCAAAGATCATAATTCAAGAGATACAAAAGAAAGGAACTCATCGTTAAAATAAAATGAATTGATATAAGCTAATTGCTTCAATAATAAGACATCAGATATGCAACACAAAAAATTTGATTATCAAATATTAAGACAAGATCAAGATGAAGAGGATCAGAAGAGCTCTCACTAAAAGAAATTATTCCTCACATAAGTTGTTGCTTGTATATCTGAAGATAATGTTCAAATATCTGAAAGACTCTGACTCTACTATAAAGAAGAATCTTCTAGATCACTATAACTCCTCAATCAGAATCAATCCAGTAAGAAGGAAAGAATCAAAGCTCAATAATTCAAATACTTGAGAATCAGATAGGTTGTTGTCACAATATCTATTTTCAAGACCTATCATTAGAAAAACTTTTGATATCTTCATCAGAAAAGTTTTGCACATACAATGACAAGAATTATTCCTCAGATACATTGTTGTCAATCATTCTGAAGACTAGAATCCATTATTGAAAGTATATGAAATGGAACTTCTTATCAACACAATATTCATCTCTTAGATCGGAAAAGAAAAATGCCTTCAAGACTAGTTCTAGATCAGAAGAAAAGCTTTGTGTGTTCAGATAGCTTGTTGCCCATAATCCAAAAGACAAGATTTGGTTATGATGACTCTGATGTTCTTGTGCTACAACAACAAAGTAGTTTATGAACTACTCATCATTCATTCATCATAAGAACGAAGACAAGTGATTGATCTCTTCCAAGCTTAATACTTCAGAATCAAAATTACAACATCATAAGATAAAGATCAAGATACTTAGTAAAGAAGAATACAATACACCACAAATTCCACTATCATGATATTGATTATACTATTCATAAAGGTTGTTCTCCCACTGTTATATGTTAACTACTGCAAGCATCAGGTATTGGAAAGCAATGTTTCGTACTTTTCAATAACTCTCTTGAATATATTTGTTGGGAATCAACCGTTGGAAGGAGAAAAGACTTCTCTATCCTTACAATGACTCTTTTCATCTGAAGGCTATATAAGAAGACTAAAGCTTCAAATTCAAATTGACGAAGACGGCAATGTCGAAGTCCATATAACGTTGTTTCTCTCAATAGAAAATATCTTTCAATGTTAAAAAGATGAAATGAAGAAGGAAGGAGTTGTTGCTCGTAACTTACTCAATAAAGAAAAAAGATGAAGTTGAAGAATTCTACAAGATTCTACTCAAATTCCTATCAAATACATCTTGGTAGTAGTATGAAGAAGTAAGAAGTTATTGCTCATAACTTGCTCAAAAAAGAAGATGAAGAAGAAGAAACACAACAAGATTCTAATCTATATAGATCAATGTAAAAACACAAGATTTGTTACTCAGATTGTGTTATAGTTTATCATTATTCATATAAATCGTTTGAATATAAGAGTTGTTGCTCAAAATTGTGTCAAACAATATGATTTTAAAGTAGGAGTAATCTTCCTGTTAAGAAGCGGAGTTGTAATCTCTAGAAATATAATTTTGTTTAGAATTGGTGGTTCTTCATGTGATCGAGTGAAGATCAAAAGATTTGAGAAGACGAGTGACTGCGGTAATCGTGGATGAAATCCTTTCTAGGAGACCATGTTGGTCAGATTCTAGGTGGGTCAATGATCATTATATCTCGTGGAGATCACTGAAAGTATTATTATGATGTTCCTTGAGAGACTTGATTGAGTCAGGATTCTCAAGAAGGCATAGGCTGTGGTCTTTGTAGAAATGGAAAAAAGGATTCGTTGAACTTGTTGGGGTTGTCAGCAAGGTTGATCAGACTTCGTGTGGTATATTGTAACCATATTTGGTTATAATGGATTAAGTCCTTGTTGAAGCAAAAATCACCTGAGGAGGGTGGACAGGAGTAGCCTAGTTAGAGGTGAACCTGGATAAATGGATGTGTCTCTTTTTATTTCTAGCATTACATATTCTTTCATAAGTTATATCAAATAGTTTTTTAAAAGGGAAATGATTTTGGAAAACCCAATTCAAACCCCCTATTTCTTCTATTTTTACTACCTTCAATTGGTACAGAGATCGACTTTGTTATTGATTTTTGATTCAAACACTTAACCGTGTAGAGAGATCCAGAAAGAGAAAAACTATGAATGTTATAGATTGAAATGAAAGAAATATATCTATATCAAACATTGAGTTTATCAGAAAAGCATCAAGGTTCTGAAAAGTGTTTCGGAAATATAGAGAACAAGATGCATCAGAAGAAATTTTCTCAACCATCAGCTGAGCAAATCATGAGAAGAAATCATCAGAAGGATATTCTTCAAACACTTCCATTGGTTTCATAAATGAGTAATTTCATAGGGAAAAGCTTATTGTCAGAACAAGATTCATTCTCCAGGAAATTGAAGAAATATTATTATGAAAAGTGTCTCTAATCTCTCATCAAGGAATATTTCAAGAGATATGTACGAAGTCAGAAAAGGAGAATCATCATAATCCAAGAAAAGGAGAAGATAGGATTTCGCTCTTAACGAGTCATATCTTTCTAACACTTCTCATTTATGTTTTGATCTGAATAAAATGTTTATTTAAAAATCCATTTTTTAAAATCTCAAATATATTAACTATAAATAAAGAATAAAACTCTTAAAATCTCTCTTAAAATCTTTATCCCTAAAAAGAGAATCTTATAACTCGGGAATCTGAAGAATCCTGTCAAGTAATTAATGTTATAATATTTTTGAGAAACCACCTCATTAGAAATAATGGTTAATAGCATGCCATAACCCACTTATGTATAAAGCTCTTTCTCTATCCTACCATTATCTTGGAATTTTTCATTATGTAATTATTCATCATTCATTACTTTGTCGTTTCATATCTATGCACCATATTTTTTTTAATTTTATATACGTTTCCCCCCTCTTTATTTAAGTCTCCGTATGTGTCTTCATCTTCCTCATCCTATTCTCTGTCTTCTGTTGAGACCATTTCTCATATATACATAATGACTTCAAAAACTTTTCACAATAACGAAGAAATCCTTGAAGTTCTTTGTGAGCTACACCCAAATGTTCCTCGACTAAGCATTAATGAGCTCAATATGAGTAAGAGCATCGCTATTCAAGGATGGTTAGGTACATTGAAATTTTGCATGTTCCTATATGGAAGTATGCCTCTGTAAAATTTTATGGCTCCTCTGTCTCCTCAATTGTCTTTGGAAATTCCATCACCAATACTCCTACAACCATTGCTGTTACAATTGGTTATACTCAAATTGTGACTACTGTTGAACTTCATAGGTTCAGAGACTACTTGATTGAAAATCCCAGTACCATTTACAATATGTCCACTAGATATGAACCAACCAATCCTATAAATCTTCTTCCCATTACTAAAGTTTGGCTTCAACTTGTGCTGACTAACTTCCATCCAAGAGGTACTAACATGAACTCTCTGACACTTGATGATAGAATTCTTGTCTATTTTCTTATGAATCATTTAAGGGTTAATTTACCTCAAACTATATTTAACTATCTAAGGTACTTAATCACTATTTCCATAAATCAACACCAGTCATCCATCCCATTTGGAAGAGTTCTTTCTACACTCTTCTTTAAGGCTGAGATAATTAGAGATGTTTGTTATAATGGACCCTAAAATGAACTTGAATAGGAAATATGTGAAGTTCTTAGAGTTTAGCTAGCTTTGGCTATGTCTACTAGTTTTTTAATGATCTTAGTTGTGTTCGTCTTCTTCCATGATGTGTGTTTGTAATTCATGTTTCTGATTAATGCAAATTGTGTTGTTCTTATTATCTCTGAAGAAAATAGGATAAATGGTCATTATAATAAATATTTATAAAATTATCTTATCATTATATCTTGTCCTTAATCCTAACAAAATAAAAATGGTTACAACATTTGGATCTGAAACATTCTTAATAAAATGTATTTTCCACTAATCATCTACTGCATGATTGAATTAGGAATATTGAGAGAAGTTCACTAGTTTCCTTCTAGACACGTTATCTGAGGATGTGATGCTATGTATCTGATGTGATTCTCTCTTTATTTGAGTTTTTTGTTTCTTAATCAAGAAAAATACTAAGACATTGTTATTTGATCAGAGACATTGATAAGAACGATTTGTCTTCTTTCATTGGTCTTTTGTCATCTTGTATTTACTCTCTCATAAAGTGCCATGGGAGTTATAATTTCCCTTATGTCTTACCTCATTCATTTATTATTGAGTCTTAAAAGTTTGATTACTTTACGATAGGAAAATCAATTCTCTTGTTAGTTACGTTTTCTCCTTTCCTATTTCGTTCACTTCTGCCAACATAGCTGAGGCCATTGGCTGTCCTAAAAAGGGTATCACTATGAGTCATGATTCCATTAGATGAACTCCATATGCTAAGATAACCTCCATATTTGATGTATCTTCTATATTTGAATGCACAAACCCTTAAAAACTTCTGCATGTTTCTAAAGGATTATTTTGGTTCATTCTGAAGAATCTTCGTCATCATGGCATTCAAAAAGACTTGATACAGCATGAAGATAAGCTTATGATTCTTTGATTTATTAAGCGTACTCCTTTGGATTTGCCTCGGGTCATTTTCAACTATCTTAAGGAATTTGTCATCATTTCTAGAGTCATGAACAAATCATTCATTCCTTATAAAAAAGTTCCATCAAAAATTCTCCTAAAGGCAAAGATTCTGCGAATTGTTCGAAGAATTCGTGTTGGCCCTGACATTGTCTTTTAAGAAGAAGTCTGGGAAACCTTGAATAACTAATGGTTTAAATAAGTAATATCATGTTGTGTCTTTCTGATGTTTTTCTCTCTAATGTTATCTTTTGATTATTGTCTGTTTTCTTCCGATTTACTTTGTTAATCTTTTGAACTTTGTGACTTTATGAATTCAAGTTCCAAAATTAATCAATTCTTATATCTTTTTTATTATGACAAAAAGGGGGATAACGAGTAATGATTTTGATGAATATTTTATTCTATGACCCTACGATATACATGAAATTTTAATATGATATAAGTGCTAAATTACTTATAATGTGCATGATTACTACAAGAATATTGTGAATGAAATATTGCATTCACTCCAATAAATCAAGTTCTAATAAAGAACGAAGAATGTTTCAAATGTTCTAAGAAAGCATGGAAGATCTGAAAAGCTTAAAGGTTAAATCAATGATGTTGATCAGATTCATAAAGGATAACAATGCTCTTAAGCTATCAAAGATCATAAGTCTATAATTCAGGGGGGATTGTTCATCCCAGGGGGAGTTTTCTAAACTGTTATATTATTTTGTTTATGACTTAACCCTGTAAAATTGTTCCATCAAAACACATGGTTTGTCATCATCAAAAAGGGGAAGATTGTTAGAACAAGATTTGGATTTGTCTTTAAATATTTGTGTTTTGATGATGACAATGCATATATTTTATGAAGGATAATTTTAGTTCTAATGGTTTCTTGAGTGTGTAGGTAAGAGCTTCTAATTCATTTAAGACTGTTGTCTGGAGAATCAGAAATACGCTAATCCCATCAGAAAGAAGACTATGTATGTACTTCTCAACAAACTGCTACTTTTGAAGTCACAAGACACAAGAAGAAATAATTTCTGATAAGTTGTTGCTTTAAGATCAGAAATCAAGAGTGTATAAGAAACAAGATTTAACGAAAAGATCAGAAGTCAAGATTTTCTCATCAGAAAATTTGTTGCTTATAATTCTGAAGATAAAGTCAAGACTCTCAACACATGAAGAGAAAGCTTCTACTTCCGGATCATAAGACAAGACCTATTTGTCAGAAGAATTGTTGCTTACATTTCTGAAGACAAAATCAAGTTTCTAAAGACTTAGATAAGTTTATGGAATACATACTTCAACTCAACATCAGAAGCATTCCATCAGAAGAAAGGATGTAAGAAATAAAGATCTCCTGGACTGAATTCTAATCAACATTACAGAGTCCATCAGAAGACAAAATCAAAGGATGTTATCTTGTCAAGCCATTCTACTCAATAGAAGTAATATTTGTCAAAAGACAAATATCATCAGAAGTACCACTGCACTCAACAGAAGAAATATTGTGACCATTTCTAAAGAAATATCAGCAGTTCTAAGGAATGTTGAATGTTCATCGGAAAGGAAATCAAGTATGTTCTTAGGAAAGCTTCACTCTCAGATATCAAGGTAAATAATTAAAGATCAAAAAAAATTATGTAGCTGACATAAGTTGTGGCTTTCAGCTCAATCCAAAGATCAGAATTCAAGAGATCAGAAAGAAAGGAACCCAGTGTTAAAATCACATGAACTGATTCAGAAATCACACATCAGATATATAGCTCAGAAAAGCTGATTATCAAAGATCAAGAAAAGATCAAGACGAAGTGGATTATAAGAGCTCTCACTCAAAGAAGTTGTTCCTCAGATAATTTGTTGCTTGTATATCTGAAGACAATGTTCAAATATTTGAAAGACTCTGACTCTACAACAAAGAAGAATCTTTTGAATTATTATCACTCCTCAATCAGAATCAATCTAGCCAGAAGAAAAGAATAAAAGCTCGAGAATTCAAATACTTGACAATTAGATAGGTTGTTGTCACAATATTTGGTTTCAAGACCCATCATCAGAAAAGCTTTTGATATCTTCATCAGAAAAGCATTCATATACAACGACAAGACTTGTGAAGGTGTGAAAAACACAAGGAATGGGGGTTTGAATTAGGTTTAAAAAACAAAAACTTTTCTTTAAAAATATTAACCTTTAAGTTAAAATCCTTTTAATCTTCACTCTTGATAATAATAAAAAGTAAGAACATGAAGTAAAGAACAATGTATGTTTATATTAGTTCACTTGAAAATTATCAAGCTAGTCTCATCCACCCGCCAAGGTGATTTTGCCTCACTCAATCGAGGACTTAATTCACTATAACAAAACTAATTACAATTTGCACAAGCTACCCGAAAGTGACTAACAACTTCTATGACTCACAAGTCAAAGACTTCTTAAGGCTACAGGCCTACCCGATCCCTTAAGGAATAACAAACAATAACCAACTTGATTATTACAATGCACAAGCTACCCGCAAGTGACTAACAACCTCTAAAACTCGCAAGTCCTAGACTTCTTAAGAATACATACCTACTCGATCCCTTAAGGAATATCAAACAACTGTTTGAATACAAGTTTTGTTTTACAAGAATATTACTTCTAAAAAGATGAATATGTAAACTATTTTAAGAATAGTAACTTAAGAATGTGAAAACTATGAACATCGTTTGCGCGTGAATATTTCGTTGATTGTCCGCTTTCTCTCTTAGTATTCAAGCATTTATATAGCCAATAAAATAATATATCCGTTGAGGGGTACTCTTGGGATTTCTAGAAACATTGGCAGCTTGAACAATAACGTGCGACGCGTCCGTCCTTTCATGGTAGTGGAATGAAGCGCTGATTATACCATGTACTATTTGTACCACGTTAACATTATCTTCTTTCTTTATGCACTTCAGAGGCTTCTGCGAGCATGAGTTTAGAAGCAAGAACGTAAAACAAGGTCATCGGAACTTCAAGTCTTCAGAGTCTTTAGAATTGCGTCTTCGGAGTCTTCAATACTTGGTTGTGAGAATCTTTTCTTGGAGCCTTGGGTATTTAGAACTTCAAGTATTTAGAATCTTTAAAACCGCGTCTTCAGAGTCTTCAGCACTTGGTCTTTAGAACCCTTATCTTTTGAACTTTGGGTTTTTAGAAACTTCAGTCTTTAGCATATGGAATTGAGAAGAAACTTTTGTCTTCAGATCTTCTGACAGTTTCTTTAGAACCCGTTGTCTTTAGAAAAATGAGTCTCCAACATCTGGACTTAAGTAAAAACTTCTTTTTTCAGATCTTATGATTGGTTTCTTTAGACAAATATCAGAGCTTACACTTTAGAGCCTTCTGGAGTGTCTTGCTACTGTTTAATAGAACTTGTGTAGGGCAGAAGTAGAACTAACTCTCTTCTAATGTCTTGGCCACGCCATCCATCAGAAGCATAACTTGTTTGTTAAGTACTAAAAAATAACAAACATTAGAGTATCAAAGATGTTCATACAAACATACTCAATCGTTAACATTAAAACTCAAAGATAATATTGCAGAACCAAATCTTGTTCTAACAACTTATTCCTCAGATAGGGTGTTGTCGATCATTTTGAAGACAAGAATCCACTACTGAAAGTATTTGAAATGAGACATCTTCTCAACACAGTCTTCATCTCTCAAATCAGAAAAGAAATATGCCTTCAAGACTAGCTCTAGATTAGAAGAAAAGCTTTGTGTTTCAGATAGGTTGTTTCCCACAATTCTAAAGACAAGATATAGTTATGATAACTCTGATGTTCCTGGGCTACAATAATAAAGTAGTTTATGAACTACTCATCAGTCATTCATCAGAAAACAAAGACAGGGGATTGATCTCTTCAAAGCATAATACTTCATAATCAGAAGTACATCATCAGAAGATAAAGATTAAGAAACTTAGTAAAAAAGAATACAATACACCACCAATTCCACTATCATGATATTGATTATACTATTCACAGAAGTTGTTCTCCTATTATTGTACGCTAACTACTACAAGTAACAGGTACGGGAAAGTGACGTTATGTACTATTCAATACCTCTCTTGAATATATCTATTTGGAATCAACTGTTGGAATGAGAAAAGACTTCTCTATTCGTACAATGACTCTTTTCATCTGAAGGCTATATAACAAGACTAATGCTTCAAATTCAAATTGACAAAGACGACAATGTCAAAGTCCATATAACGATCTTGCTCTCAATAGAAAATATCTTTGACATTAAAGAGATGAAATGAATAAGCAAGGAGTTGTTTCTCTTAACTTTCTCAAGAAAGAAAGAAGATGAAGATGAAGAATTCTACAGGATGCTACTCAAATTCTTATCAAATACATCTTGGTAGAAATATGAAGAAGCAAGGAGTTATTGCTCATAGCTTGCTTAATAAAGAATATGAATAAGAATAAACACTACAAGATTCTAATCTATGTAGATCAATGTAAAAATACAAGAGTTATTGCTCAGATTGTGTTATATTTTATCATTCTTCATGTAAATTGTTTGAAAACAAGAGCTCTTGCTCAGAATTGTGTCAAACAATATGTACTTAAAGTAGGAGTAATCTGCTTGTTACAAAGCACTATTGTAATCTCAAGAAACAATTATGTTTAGAATTAGTGGTTCCTCAAGTGATCGAGTGAAGATCAGAAGACTTGAGAAGACGAGTGGTTGCAGTCATCATGGATGAAATTCTTTCTAGGAGACCATGTTGGTCAGATTCTAGGTGGGTCAATGATCGTTATATCTCGTGGAGATCACTGAACGTATCATTATGATGTTCCTTGAGAGACTCTGTTGAGTCAGGATTCTTAAGAAGGCATAGGTTGTGGTCTTTGTAGAAATGGAAATAAGGATCAACTGAACTTGTCGGGGTTGTCAACAAGGTTGATCGGACTTATTATGGTATTTTGTAATCATATTTGGTTATAGAGGATTAAGTCCTTGTTGAAGGAAAAATCACCTGAGGAGGGTGGACAAGAGTAGCCTAGTTAGAGGTGAACCTGAATAACTGAACGTGTCTCTTTTTATTTCTAGCATTATATATTCTTCCATAAGTTATATCAAATGGTTTTTTAAAAGGGAAATATTTTGGAAAACCCAATTCAAACCCCCTTTTTCTTGTGTTTTTCTCTACCTTCAGCTATTACTTAGGAATTAACGACCATCGATTGTAACAATGGTCTTGGTCAGTGAAAATATTATTTTAGTAAGCTAACTGCACTAAAAATTTAGTGTGCACCATCCAAGTCAGTTTTGAATACCTTTATCGACCAAGGACTAATTCTTTTGAACAAGATAGTCCCAATAAATGTGCATGAATAGTCAAAAACACATGTCACACTTCCTCCTGACTTGTACTTGATTACACCGTCCAAAATACTCACTTGTTAGTCTCAAAAGAAACAAGTCCTGAACAATATCCTGACATCCAGCCAAACATTGTCTACTTTTCCCTTGAAAAGAATTAAAACTTCTTCAGCCAACAGTAAATTATGTTTTACGGAGTTGTCCAGTAATCAGCTATAGATGCACATGATCTAAAGCATAATCATAATGTCTTCCATTGGACTCTAAGCATACTTCTTTCAGCCAGAAGTAATGAAACATACCAAGATGTCAAGACATCATGTGTGACATTTCTCATTAATCAACCAAAACATCCATTGAGACCCACCTAAATCTGCAGAGAAAAATAAATTCTCCCATTCAAGAACACTGTCTCACAAAGTACCCCTAAGAGGCATGTGTACACATGATTTAATCAATCAGCTTCAATTGACATACCAAAAAAAAAATCCATAGTTTGCTTGCTTCATAGTATCCAGACTAACACAATCTTTTCTAAAGATACCTGTAGTAAAAGAGCCCACCTCCTCATAAGCACACAAATTAGATCATTTTATCGACACACTTCCCTTGCACCCACTAGCAATTGCTAGTACAAGAGAATTCTTCAACATGATCGTAGTCATGTATTTACCACACACACCATGACAGATGTGGTCATAAGCTTTACCATAGATTAGAAAAGCTATTATTGAGCATCAAGTTTCACATTCATAATCCCAAGCATATCCCAAGGACAACAATCAATAAGAGTGATGTTGCAACATCATTTAGGACACCAACTTCTGCAGCTTATTCAGGTTATCACAATCACCAGAAATACCATGGAGAGAAATAAACTCTCATAAATTTTCTGAAGCATAATGTTCAGACTGCAAACCTTCATCAATACATTAGCCAAATACACATCTCCCTTCTTTAGTTAGGAAAGACTTCAAGCGCAAAGATTTTGACATCAATCATATGCACAACCACATGAGTGTAGTATTTCCTCTCGTTACATCCTTCACAGTTTCCCTTAGAGGTATAATCAGTAGATAAGGCTACCTCCTCATAAATGGTAAACCATTTGGTCTGACATCCTTTTTCTGCAATCCATTAGCACACGTGAATCTAAGCAGTTACTCCACCATGGTTAGACATTCCAATTTGGAATCTAATGGTGATCAACAATCCTCACATCATGAACTTCAAGAACAACTTCCTTTTCTAGAGAAGTAATCATTGAGATAATGTTCCAACACCAATTCAGACATCAATTTCAATCACAAGATTTCATCATTTACAATGGTTCTAGATATAACATCCATAGTAACCCATACACATCCCTTTGCATAGAACACATGAGAGTCGTACAGTAATATACACATCATTCTCCAAGGCTAGATCACAAATATATGTAGCAATCCGCATTTCACATACTTGAAAGTTAATATTTCAAGATTAACTAATCTCAAGATGATCCAGCTCCATTGTACATACACACAAATATGGCTCCTTTTGATCAGAAGAATCTTACAAATGCAAGAGAAAATGTCCTTGACATTTTAACCTGACCTCCTGGATGAGATAACGAATCTCCACTAGAAATTAGAGCCCAGCTACTGCACTCCTACTTACTTGGATCAGAAATTAAATGACCCAAGAGGTAATCAATAGGTTGATCATCTCTTGACCAGCCCACTTATCTAAGACATGTTTCTTGGATAAAAACCTCTTAGACACACAACCTAGACGCCTCTTCAAATTCAGAGAAGGTTCCAAACATATGTGATCAATACACATCTGTTTAGCTCCCAGAGCATATGCTATGTGTTGTAACCCAAAATTTTCCCTCCCATTTTTTTCTTCAAGACATTCTCATAAGGTTCTCAAGTGCTCAAGGTGGCTCAAGAATTGATCAGACAAATTCTCCTCCTTAACAATGGGTACGCAGCTAGGGTTTTGAGTTTCTCAAGGAAGATTGGGTTTCTAAGGTCTCAAGTGATTTTCATGGGTCATCATATGTATTTAAGGATGCTAATTTCAAGTTTCAAGCCTTGCATCACAAGTTTTCACAGTCAATTGTTCAGATGACTGAAAATTAACTGTATTAGATAAAAAGTCAAATATGGTCAACATACAGTCAAACCTCAATATTTTTTGTAAACATCGACATTTTGAAGTGATATTCATCATTTGATTAAGGGTTGATCATGAATCCTCAAGAAAATCCTTCAAATCATCAAAAGTCAAAAGTTGCCAAATTAGGGTTTCCTTAGGAGAAGTCAACTGAACTTTGACCAAGCATAACATTCACAAGCTTCATCATATTTTCCTCAACCAAAGCCTGTTTTGAAGGAAATTCAATTCTATACAACTTTGTCTCTCTAAGCTCAAGTCCAAAAAAAATGCATCATTTTAGAGATATAAGCCAATACATTACAGATCATTTCAAAAGTCAACAAAAAGACAATTTTTGTCAAGATAAATCTTTAAAATAAAAAATGATCAAAATAGAGGTTGTAGAGTACATCTTGAGCTTTCCAAAAAGACCAAAATCACATTCAAAGGATAAAAATTTAGTGGGTTATGACCATTGCAAGTTGAGAAATTTTGAGCAAATGTATGAAGTTCAAATTGAGCAAGCTTGATATTTTGGACTATTGGGCCATGGCTTAAGAGTCCAACCGTGTATTATACTCTTCCCACACTTCAAACATTGTTCTTACACCCCTTGACCTTTTTTTATTTTTATTATTTTTATTATTTTTTATTTAATTCATTAATAATATAAAATAAAATAAGATAAAATTACAAGAGTCCAAGCCCATCATATCTTTGCCCTATTTTTCTC
Source organism: Vicia faba (assembly GCA_948472305.1). Classification (NCBI taxonomy): domain Eukaryota; kingdom Viridiplantae; phylum Streptophyta; class Magnoliopsida; order Fabales; family Fabaceae; genus Vicia; species Vicia faba. The sequence goes on from OX451738.1 coordinate 380,139,154, forward strand.
TATATATTCAGACATCAAAGAGAGAACCCTTACACACAAAACCCTTGCCTCAAACTTTTTCAAAGATCCCTAGAATTTCAAACTCTTGACACAAACCCTTCTCACTACAAACAAACCTCTCATTCATTCCTAATAATCCCACAGTGTAAGGTTGAGTTGGTTTTGATGTTCCAAAACACGTGAAACTTCGTCGCATGGCATAATCGATTTAACATTCTTGAAATTACATATTTTTAATTTTGCTTTGTTTTAAATTGTATTAATCTCACTAACATGCTCCTGAGGTGTATCTGAACATGTCTATACCATCATAAGGGTCTCATGCACAATGAAACGAAGGATACCATGTGTGCACAACCTATTGATTACCTCTTGGGTCATTTAATTTCTGATCCAAGTAAGTAGGAGTGCAGTAGCTGGGCTCTAATTTCTAGTGGAGATTCGTTATCTCATCTAGGAGGTCGGGTTAAAATGTCAAGGACATTTTCTCTTGCATTTGTAAGATTCTTCTGATCAAAAGGAGCCATATTTGTGTGTATGTACAATGGAGCTGGATCATCTTTGTATGTTTGCTCCATGGGCCCCTAAACCATCCAGTTTTAGCCCACGAAAAGCATTTTTATGAAATCGCAACCCTTGATTTAGGGGGACAGGACGTTTTTGGATCGCTAATGCTTTATATTTTGCAGGTTTAGTGGAAGTAGTCTACCGGAGAAGACGACTGGAGCTAGGGCTCCAGCGCCTCTCCAACCAATATAATCGTGTTTTATATTTATTTTTGTGGATTGATTTATATAAACAAATGTAAAGCCGCCCCAGCGGTAGAAGCGTGCATGTTAGAGCATTAGTGTACCAGGGCACAGGTTTGATCCCTTCCCCTGGTATTTTGATTTTTTTTCACATATTTTTCTTGTTTACAGATCCTACGTGAGCCAATACAATGCGTTTACCATACAGTCTCACCTCATCACCATCAGATGTTCACAATCTCATATCTGACACCCCAGATCTACACGATCAGGGTGAACCTACTTGGACCAACACACTGGATCTCAGGCAGGCGTATGAGCTTGTTGTTGGGGCCTAGTAATTCTTGTTTCTCACACTCCCTGTTTGCTTCTACAACAGGCCCAATCCTTTTTTAATTATTTTGATTTAACCTTTTTTTAGCATAATTAACTCTTTTTTAAAATTAAAATTAACATTAATTTAGATATAGGGATTTTTAATTAAGTTAACTAAAATCACTTTTCCTTTTTAACTAATTAAATTAATTGACTTGTTTTCGTTATTTAATATTAATTTAACATAGTTTTTTTAGGGTTTCATTATTTAAAAATCAACTTAGAGTTTTTAGTTAATTTCTTTTCTTAATTAAAAATAATTAGGTTGTTTAGTTTTTATTTTAACTAATAAATATTTTTTCCTAATCAAAATTAAATATTGTTTAGGATAATTATCAAAACTTTTTTTAATAAAAAACGATCACAAGACAATTTTTCCATCTCTTTCTCTTTTTACAATCTTCGCGTGCTCTTTTACTTTCGCCTTAGTTTTTTCCCATTATGTAATTGATACGGTTTATAATAGTTTTAATTAGGGTTTACTGATTTTCCCCTGATTTTATGGTTTTGTACGCCCTTCCCCGAAGCCCTATAATAGTTCAGGTATACTTTCCACACCTTTCCTTTCTGCAATTTACTGCTTTTCTTATTACTGTATAGTAACTAGGCGTGTATGGAAAGATCTAAAACCAACCGTTAGATAACCCTAATCAAGATAAAATAATTGAAATGAATCACTATTCACATATGCACCTCTAGGGTGACCTCACTTGTTGCCTTCGGAAACACAGTCATGTCCCTCGAACGTGGGGTGGCTTTAGCAAAGTCCCTCTGATACAAAAGATCATAGTCCCTCGATGACCCTTTCGACGTTGCCTTCAGTGAACGATCTTAGTCCCTTACAATGAATTTCTAAAGCACACCTACAAGTTTCTTTTATGATTGTATAATGACCCGCGCATGTCCCTTCGCATCCAACGATATGGCTTCCTACTAACTAATGGTAGGATAACACTATCTAAGGAGAAGGAAAATAACACGAAAGACATTTGAGTAGGTAGGTAGCTCGTAATCGCTTGCTCATAACAAAACATCTTTTTCACAAACACTTTCTCTAAAATATTTTCAAAAACAAACACGTTGAACGCATTCTTAACCGATACAAGAATCATTACAAAGTTGTCATACTTAAGCATTTTTTCAAAATATTTTCAAAACATATTCACAAAGCTTTTTCAAAACAAAAGTGAGCTAGAGATTAAGATCTCGTAGATAACTACGGATGAAAAGGATGCCAACACCTTCCCTTTTCATAACCTACCCCCCGAACTCATAAAATTCTCAAAGGTCTTTCATGTCCTTTTCACCCTTTCCTTATTGGATAAAAGAAAAGTCGTGAAGAAGTGAAAAACACAAGAAGGGGGGTTGAATTGTAAAAACTGGAAATCAATTGCAGTCAACACGGTAATTTTATCCTGGTTCATTTGATCTCAAACTACTCCAGTCCACCCGTCAAGGTGATTTCACCTCTCTCCAATGAGGTCTTAATCCACTATATTCAACTGAATATTACAACTGCTTTAACAACTGCTAAAGCCTTCTTGAGTCAAACCACAAACTGGTTTCTCAAGGAAATACTTTCTTACAGATAATTGAAATCTAAGTGTGTTGAATGTTTTCTACAAAAACTGTTTATCACAACTGTGATACTACACAATTTAAGCTTATGAGAACTAGAGTGCTAAAATAATTGAGTAAAGAATTTGAGAGCTTTTTAGCAAACTGAGAGTGAGGAAGATTATGAATAGCTTTAGGCGTGTAGAAGGTTGTAGAGCATTAGCCAATTCAATCTTCACTGACTGGTTTATATAGCATTGGAAATAAGGTACGTTTGGAGTCAGTTAATCCGTTTCAATGCCAATAACATTCTTTCCAAATTGAGAAGATCTTGTCTGGAATGATGTCGTTGGTAATAAAGCATCTTGAATGCACAGTACTGTTGCCACTTAAGCGTGTTCTGGCTTTGGCTCATTCTGACACTGCTTAGGTGTTGATGAACTGTTGTTTTCTAGATCAGAGTTCAGATGGTTAAGCGCAGATCTGTTCATCAAGCTTCAGCGTAAGCACAAGTTAATCTTATGATTCTGGCATCTGATATAACATCTTCTGATGCTGATGTTGATATCTCATCTTCTGATGCTGATGATGATGTTCTCTTGTTGATACCCATCAGAGTTTCTGTAAAACAGAACGTAATTTTTTAGGCAGCATATATGTCTTACATGAATCATACAATTAATATATCTTTGCATTTTGTTATCATCAAAACTTAAACTTAGGGTAGTAGATTCAAACTTTGTTCTAACAATCTCCCCCTTTTTGATGATGACAAAAACTAGATATTTTTTAATTGAAAATTAGCGTGAAAAGTATCAGAGATAACTAAATAATAAGTTGTATCAGAATTAAATAGGAAGTTATCAAAAGATAAGAGGATAAGGGATAAAGAGATATCAGAGTTTAGATCGGAGATACTCCCCCTGAGTTTATTACTTCCCTTTTTAATTCCAAGAGTTCTTCAGGATCAAATCTTTACTGACTTTCTTTGAACATCAGAGTATCAGAGCTTCAGACCAGAATATCAGAGCTTCAGTGTATCAGAGATGATTAACTTCTTGTACCTGTAGGCTTATGCAAAACAGAAAGCATTCAAGTATATCAGAGTGTTAGAATGTTTGAGACTTTTTGTCTCAGTAATCCGTTATTGAAAAATATTATTCTTGTTCTCCCCCTTTTTGTCAGTAATCAAAAAGTGCAAGTAATATAAGCTAAAACGACCAGAGTAGAAAAACTGTTATATTTAATTTAGAGCATAGAAGAGAGTACAGTAAACATGGAAAGAAAAAAGCATGAAAACATCATGAATGAAAAACTAAGGTTGGGGTGGAAGGCGTGTGAACAGAGTCTCTAGCATTTTCTTAATCTGATCAGCAGTTTCATTCTGCTTGTGCACCACGCTGACTACTGTATCAATCTTGCTATCTTGCACATCCATCCTTTCCTTCATCTTCTGATCATTCTCATCCATTCTTTGCTGCAGTCGAATATCATTCTGCTTCAGCTCTTCCAGAGTCTGCCTGTCCAAGGCAGCTTGAGAAACATCAGAAGCAGGATGCTTCTGAGAGCTTTCTGCAACATCTTCAGCTTGACTAACATCTTCATCTTGAATAGTCTGATCTTCTGCTTGCTGAGATTTTGAAGTTGGACGCTTTTCAGACCATGGCTCACTATCCAGAAAGAGCACTTCGTCCTGTGGCAGCTGACTTTCAACTTCCTTCAGCAGCTTGCTGAAGTTCTGTTGTGCCTGTTCATAATTGATGTCTTGCAGCTTGAGGGCTTCAGCGCGTACCCACTTTCTAAATTGAGTCCAGAGATGGTATGAAGCGGCAGGGTCAATCATTCTAGGACAAACCTGCTTTAGAGAAGCAATCCAATTCTGCAAGCCTATTTCAAAATTCAAAATGCCAGCACCAACATGTAGTTGTTTGGGTTTGGGGATGGCTATTTTGTTTTTAAGGTTAGCAAGACGGTTAAGGCTTGTTAAATCAATAAAGGTCCTGTTGTGGTCTTCAGTATTTTGTTTGGGAGATGGAGTGGGAGAATAAGAAATGATTATTGGACTGTGTGGAGTATTGGGAGGGGTAGTTTCTGGTGAGGATGGAAGTTGGGCCATGTTTACAGTTGTACCACATGGCAGCTGAATTACCAAGGGTTGTGGCTCAGAGGATTGAGGAGAATGAGGTTCAGGGGTTTGAGGTTCAGGTGATGGAGTTTCAGAGTGTTGAAACTCAGGGTGTGGAGGTGATGGTTGAGGTGAAGGTGGATGAAGTTCTGGTTGTGGAGAGGGAGGTGGAATTTCTGGTTGTGGAGAAGGAGGTGGAATTTCTGGTTGTTCTGGTATGGGTGAGAGAGTATGTTCTGGTTGAGGAGAGTGGGCAGTTTCTGGTTGAGTGTTTGGATTTTGAGAGGGGAGCGGAAGAACGTTGATCAATTTCAGACAGAACTTTGTCAAGTTCTGATTTTGTTGATGTAGTGGGTTTTGGATTTTGGGATTTGGTGCGGGATCTCCTGAGAGCCAGTGACTCAGAAGGGTCAGCCTCTGGTTCGGTTTCATCAATGGTTGGTATGGGGATTAGAAGTTCATGTGAAGCTGGGGTTGGGATTGATGTTGGAATAGCAGAAGAATTTAAAACATTAGCAGCAGATAGATTACCTCTCTTCTTAGGGGTCTACTGGGATGGTCCTTCTGAAGTAGCCTTTCTTTTCTTCGTCTTCTTCACAGTAACTTCTGGATTTTGCTGGTGCAGATCTTTTATGTTCAGAGTGGGATCTGTGCCATCAGCCTTGCAAGCGTCCAAGTATCTGAGAACAATGACTGGTTTAGAGTCAATCTCAGAAAATATTGGAAAGTCGTCCAGAGGGACTCTTCTGCTGGTGATGTCAGCAAGAGGAGTGACGCTGGGCTCCTTTCTGATATTCTCTATCAGTTTCATTTTCTTAAGATTCTTGGCGTTCAGAGGCTTGCCAACAGTAGGTTCAATAGAGCTTAATTCCTGAGCTTCTGTAAGGTGTTCTATCAGCCTATTCTCAGTTAGAATGTCTGATATTAACCTGCCAAAGGGTATCCAATCCCTCTTTGTCCTTTCTTCTTCTCTTGTCTCCTTGACGCTGGTCCTGAGGTGATTAAACAGAAGATGAGCCAAGGTAATCTTTACCTTCTGATTAATAAAGTAGATCAGAAACTGCTGATCTATGTTTATATAATCAGGAGAGCTGGTGGGCTTCCTGTGATTGAAGCACCCCAGAATAATCTTCGCCCATATTCTGTGCTGATCCTTCAAGTCTCTGATTTTGCTGCTGGGAACCCCATGGGTGAATATTTCTCTTGCAATGACAGCAGCGTCAGAGCATCTTTCTGCCATGTCGATACAGCGGATACCACCACCACTGTATCCAATCAATCTTGCAATGTGATCCTCAGTGATCACAATCTTCTTTCCCATTATATAGGAGGTAACTTGATGTGTTGATGAGGACGCATGAATCCAGAATTCTTTGACCAATACTGGGAACGTTGGACCCACCAACCTATCAAAATATCTCTCCCATCCTTGTGCCCTAACTTCTTCTGTCAAATCGAATCCATTTTCTTTCAGACTTGAGAAATCAACAATCAGTTCAGACAGAACTTCCAAGTTCTTCACTGGTGTAAGGAGCGTTCTGAAGGGAATTTGGTATTGTTCAGATGAAGCCTCCTTCTGAGAACCTGCAGAAACATTGCTAGAGGTTGCCATGTTCACACTTAGGGTTTTCTGAGAAAAACTTGAAGAAAGGGTTTCTTTGAAAAAGGATGAACACACAAGTGAGAATGCAGAAAATATTTTGGATGATTGTAAGAAACGGTAAAAGTTTAATGAATGATGTTAATGTGCTTAAATAGATTTCAAAAAAAAATTTGAAAACGTAAACGGTTTTAAGAAAGAGAATTATTTCATGATTACATTTTAAAACATGATTACGTGCATTTAATGCTTGCTGATTTTGGGGGATTTGAGAAAGATACTTGGAACGGTTACCAGACATGTGTCTCAATGCATCCAATCAGTGTTTTGCCTTCTCAGAAGCATGCACGCGTGTTCTGCTTCAGAGATTTGCTGATGATTGGATGACACTTGTTTGATTTAGTGAGCAGCACGTCTATCCTTGAGCTGAAACGCTCAGATCTTTAAGAATAGAATCTGATACAATCTGCATGTCTATCTTTCTGAAAGAAGATTGATCAGAAGTTCACAGTAAAAGGAAAACACATTCTGAAGGTTAATATATAAAATTAAAACATTTTCACTCTGGGCAGAGTTTCATGCTGAGATGTTTCAGAATGAAATTGAACCTATCTTCAGAAAGAGGTTCAGTGAAGATATCAGCCCATTGATGGTATGTATCAATAAACTTTAAGTTCAAAATTCCTTTCTGAATATAGTCCCTAATGAAGTGATGTTTTATTTCTATATGCTTAGCCCTAGAATGCAAAATAGGATTTTTACTTAAGCAAATGGCAAAAGTATTGTCACAGAGTATAGGGATGTCACTCTCAAAAATCTGGAAGTCTTCAAGCTGACTTTTCATCTAGAGCATTTGTGTGTTGCATCCAGCTGCTGCTATGTACTCAGCTTCTGCTGTTGATAGCACAATTGTGGATTGCCTTTTGCTGGACCAAGAGATCAGATTTTCTCCCAGAAACTGGCAGCTTCCAGAAGTACTTTTACGCTCTACTCTGTCTCCAGCAAAGTCAGCATCGCAGTAGCCTACTAAGCTGTAATCACTAGATTTTATATAAAATAGACCTAGATTAGTAGTACCTTTCAGATACTTGAAAATTCGCTTAACAGCTGTTAAGTGAGATTCTCTAGGATCTGATTGGAATCTAGCACAAATACATACGCTGAATAAGATATCAGGCCTTGAAGCCGTCAGATAAAGGAGAGAACCAATCATACCTCTGTAGACCTTCTGTTCTACCTTTTTGCTTACCTCTTCTCTTTCCAGAATGCACGTGGGATGCATTGGAATCTTTGATGGCTTACATTCTGAGAGGTCAAATTTCTTCAGAAGTTCTCTGACATATTTGCTCTGATGAATGTAAGTTCCCTCTGGATTTTGATTAATCTGAATTCCCAGAAAGAATTTCAGTTCTCCCATGAGGCTCATCTCAAATTCTGCCTGCATACACTTAGCAAATTTTCTTCCAAGAGAAGGATTAGTAGATCCAAAAATAATATCATCAACATAAATTTGACAGACTAAGATGTCATTCTTAACTGACTTACAGAATAAGGTAGTGTCCACCTTCCCTCTGGTGAATTCATTTTCTAACAGAAAGTTACTTAGTCTTTCATACCAAGATCTAGGAGCTTGTTTCAGACCATATAGTGACTTCTTTAGTTTGAAAACATATTCTGGGTTTTTTGTACTTTCAAAACCAGGGGGTTGGTGCACATAAACCTCTTCTTCTATATACCCATTTAAGAATGCACTCTTGACATCTATCTGATACAGAGTGATGCCTTTATTAACAGCAAATGAAATTAAAAGTCTGATAGATTCTAACCTGGCGACTGGAGCAAAGGTTTCTGTATAGTCTATTCCCTCTTGATGACTATAACCTTGTGCTACCAGTCGTGCTTTGTTTCTGATAACTTCACCTTGTTCATTTAGCTTGTTTCTGAACACCCATCTTGTTCCAATGACGTTGAATCCTTTTGGTCTGGGAACAAGATCCCATACGTCATTTCTGGTGAATTGATTCAGCTCTTCTTGCATTGCTAGAATCCAGTCGTTGTCCAGAAGTGCTTCATCAATAGAAGAAGGTTCAATCAGAGACACAAGTCCCATGAGGGATTCTTCAGAGTTTCTGAAGCTGGCTCTTGTTCTGATTGGATCTTCCTTTCTCCCTAAGATAGTTTCTTCTGGGTGATCCAAGCTGCTTCTGGGTAGTCTCTTCTGAGGTTGGTCAGCAGCTGTTGTAGGATTGCTAGCAGTGCTCCTTTCAGATGTTGAAGGAGTGTCTTTGTTGAGAGCTTCTGATGACCTGTCTTCAGAACCTGTAAATTCAACTTCCATACCTGCAAAAACTTCATTCTGCTTTGACTTTTCAGAGTCAAGCTTATCATCAAAACGAACAATGATTGATTCTTCCACAATCTGTGTTTCTGCATTGTATACTCTGTACCCTTTTGAGCGTTCAAAGTATCCTAACATAATACACTTTTGTGCTTTAGAGTCAAACTTGTTCAAATAATTTTTTGTATTTAACATAAAACAAGTACATCCAAAAGGATGAAAATATGAAATGTTAGGCTTTCTGTTCTTCCACTATTCATATGGAGTCTTTTCCAGAATAGGTCTTATTGAGATTTTATTCTGAATGTAGCACGCTGTGTTTATTGCCTCTGCCCAGAAGATCTTAGCAACATTTGTCTCATTGATCATGGTTCTGGCCATTTCTTGCAATGTTCTATTCTTTCGTTCTACAACTCCATTTTGTTGGGGAGTTCTAGGACAAGAGAAATCATGCAGAATGCCTCTGTCATTAAAGAATGACTCAAAATCTTTGTTTTCAAACTCTCCACCATGATCACTTCTGACTTTAACGATTCTAAGATCCTTTTCATTCTGAACTTGGTTACAGAAGGTAACAAACACAGAGTGTGACTCGTCCTTGTGTCTTAAGAACTTTACCCATGTCCATCTGCTATAGTCATCTACGATTACTAACCCATACTTCTTTCCACTGACTGAAGCAATTTTAACTGGTCCAAATAAGTCAATGTGTAGAAGTTATAATGGCTTAGAGGTAGAAACAACATTTTTAGATTTGAAAGAAGGTTTTTCAAACTTGCCTTTCTGACATGCTTCACACAGAGCATCTGAATTGAACTTCAAATTAGGAAGTCCTCTGACCAGATTGAGTTTGTTAATCTGAGATATTCTTCTCATACTAACATGCCCCAATCTTCTGTGCCAGATCCATTGCTCGTTGTTAACAGACAGAAGACACTTTACATTCTGACTTTTCAGTTCAGAAAGTTTGATTTTATAGATGTTATTTTTCCTCTTTCCATTAAATAGGATAGTCCCATCTTTCTGACTAACAGCTTTACATGATTTTTGATTAAAGATTATATCATAACCGTTATCACTTAATTGACTTATGGATAACAGATTATCATTAATCCATCTACTAGCAGAACATTATTTATAGAGGGAAGATTTCCATTACCTACAGTTCCAGAGCCAATGATCTTTCCCCTCTGATTGCCTCCAAAGCCAACGTGGCCTCCAGGCTTAAGTTCCAGGCTTTGGAACATATGCCTTCTTCCCGTCATGTGTCGCGAGCAGCCAGAGTCCAGGTACCATGACTGGTGTTTCTGATTTGCTGCTAAAGATATCTGCAACATGTATTATTTTATCCTTAGGTACCCAGATTTTCTTGGGTCCTGATTTGTTAGATTTACCAAAACTCTTGTTGAATTTTGGTTTTACAGAATACTTACTACTAGTGTATTTAATATCATGTGTGTGACCATACACAAAATGTGAGTTCAGAGGAGTGTGTTTAATGGTTAAATCCATGGCATTCTTTGGTGTAGGAACCTTACCTTGGTATCCTATTCCCTTTCTGCCGTTTCTGCTAACTCCATAGATCATTGAAGCCATTTTGCTTCTATCTATGCTTTTAGCAAGGAACTTCTGGAAACTATGATCATACTCCTTGATGATCTCATCAGCGCTGCTGGGAGTTTCAGAAATTGGTTCCTTCTGAGAGTTTTGTAAAACATTTTCTAATTTTGAAATTTTATTTCTCAGCTCAGAATTTTCCAATTCAAGACTCTCAGTCTTATCAGAGTCAGATTCAAGATTCCTTTTCAGGTTTCTGAATTTAACTCTGCTGGTACCTTTCCAGAATTTCGTTGAGGCTTTCAGCAAGTTCAGCCTTAGTAAAATTAATTGCAAAGTCAGGAAATACCTCTTCAGTATCTGATTCTGAGTCTGATTCAGAAGCTTCACTGTCTTCTTAAATGTTGGCCATGAGAGCTATGTTTGCTCTCTCATCATCTGATTCTGAGTCAGCTTCAGACGAGTCAGAGTCATCCCATATAGCCATGAGACTTTTCTTCTTTTCTCTTCCAAACTTCTTTTTGGGCTTTTCCCTCTGAAGCTTTGGGCAGTCACTCTTGTAGTGTCCTTGCTCATTGCATTCATAGCAGATGATGTCCTTGGTGTTTGGCTTTCTGCTTCCTGAGGAGCCTTCAGATCTTCTATATCCAGAGGAAGAATCTGTCCTTCTGTATCTGGAAGAGGACTCATTCTGATCAGATCTTATGGGATTCCTGAACTTCCTTTGCCTCTGCTTCCATAGTTGGTTCACTCTTCTGGAGAGGAGGGAAAGTTCGTCTTCTTCTGATGAGGATCCATCAGATGTTTCTTCAACTGCCTGCAAAACTTTAGACTCAGATTTTTTGTTAGATTTTAATGCTAAAGGCTTACCTTGCTTCTGAGGTTCATCAGCTTCCAGCTCTATCTCATGACTTCTGAGGGAGCTGATAAGTTCCTCCAGAGAAATTTTGTTGAGATCTTTTGCTAGCTTCAGCGTTGTAACCATTGGCCTCCACTGCTTTGGCAAGCTTCTGATGATCTTCTTGACGTGATCAGCAGTAGAGTATCCTTTGTCCAGAACCTTGAGACCAGCCACCAGAATTTGGAATCTTGAGAACATTGTTTCAATGGATTCACTTTCTTCCATTTTGAATGCCTCATACTTCTGAATGAGCGCAAGAGCTTTAGTTTCTTTGACCTGAATGTTTCCTTCATGCGTCATTCTGAGTGAGTCAACATGTTCTTTGTTGTGTCTCTGTTAGAGATCTTTTCATATTCAGCGTAAGAGATGGCGCTGAGAAGAATGGTTCTGGCCTTGTGGTGATTTTTGAAGTCACGCTTTTGTTGGTCAGACATTGCTTTCATGTCAATCTTCTGACCGCTTTCATTCACTGGGTGCGTGTATCCATCTGTCACCATGTCCCACAGATCAGCATCATGTGCCAGAAAGAAGCTTTCAATTCTGTCTTTCCAGTAATCAAAATTTTCTCCATCAAAGACTGGAGGTTTGCCGCTGAATCTGTCTCTGTCTTCATTGTTGTCATTGCTGGTGTGTTGATAAGTTCCTGCCATTGTGTTTTTCTGACACTGGATCTTGTATTGACACGGTTAAGTGTTTTAGCTCAGAACCAGGCGCTCTGATGCCAATTGAAGAAGTGAAAAACACAAGAAGGGGGGTTGAATTGTAAAAACTGGAAATCAATTGCAGTCAACACGGTAATTTTATCCTGGTTCGTTTGATCTCAAACTACTCCAGTCCACCCATCAAGGTGATTTCGCCTCTCTCCAACGAGGTCTTAATCCACTATATTCAACTGAATATTACAACTGCTTTAACAACTGCTAAAGCCTTCTTGAGTCAAACCACAAACTGGTTTCTCAAGGAAATACTTTCTTACAGATAATTGAAATCTAAGTGTGTTGAATGTTTTCTACAAAAACTGTTTATCACAACTGTGATACTACACAATTTAAGCTTATGAGAACTAGAGTGCTAAAATAATTGAGTAAAGAATTTGAGAGCTTTTTAGCAAACTGAGAGTGAGGAAGATGATGAATAGCTTTAGGCGTGTAGAAGGTTGTAGAGCATTAGCCAATTCAATCTTCACTGACTAGTTTATATATCATTGGAAATAAGGTACGTTGGGTGTCAGTTAATCCGTTTCAATGCCAATAACATTCTTTCCAAATTGAGAAGATCTTGTCTGGAATGATGCCGTTGGTAATAAAGCATCTTGAATGCACAGTACCGTTGCCACTTAAGCGTGTTCTGGCTTTGGCTCATTCTGACGCTGCTTAGGTGCTGATGAACTGTTGTTTTCTAGATCAGAGTTCAGATGGTTAAGCGCAGATCTGTTCATCAAGCTTCAGCGTAAGCACAAGTTGATCTTCTGATTCTGGCATCTGATATAACATCTTCTGATGCTGATGTTGATATCTCATCTTCTGATGCTGATGATGATGTTCTCTTGCTGATACCCATCAGAGTTTCTGTAAAACAGAACGTAATTTTTTAGGCAGCATATATGTCTTACATGAATCATACAATTAATATATCTTTGCATTTTGTTATCATCAAAACTTAAACTTAGGGTAGTAGATTCAAACTTTTTTCTAACAAGTCGGTGGCGACTCTTGCTATTCGCAACATTTACGATAAAACGCAAAACCAAGTCAGTTCTCCCACTGTATTATAGAACTGGAGACTCTGCTGAGGAGAACAAAAAGTGGGGTTACCTTAGAGTTAGATAATGTTATCTCTGTTTGATTTGTCATCTTTATTTTTAAAGGGTTGTTTGGGTTATTTCTTGCAAATATACTATACTCGGATTTGGGGAACATTTTAGGTAAGTAGCAATAGATCATGGAAACTATATGGCGTATACTGATATGGTTGAAGTGATGGCTACATTAGTGTGACACTTTGGTTTGTACTATTATCCCTCAAGTCAGTCGAGGAGCATACAACGTTGCCGCGTGGTGTCATGAGCACTAACTGATCTTAGAACCTTAATTGACCCAACTTAGCCATTAGAAGGTAGTGAGATAGTCGGATTTGGTGCAGTCCGAAGTTCGTTGATACTCGATACTAAACTCATTGAGATTCGACTCTCGAGTTTTGTTTGGTGGCAAGTCAGTTATCGTGCTAGACGAAACTTTTTGGAAAAATCGGTGATATTGAGATCCCTAGAACTCGGTTACTTCTTTAGGATAGGTTGAGCCAACTGAACTTAAAGAGGGTACTTACCTACAAACCCCATTCAATCCTTAAACCTAAGGAATTTGCGTGCTTTGCTTGTGTTTAATTATCTATTTTAACATGTTATCATGACATCATAATATCATAACATCATATCATGACTAGCCATTTCAAATGATCTAGGGGATTTATCTTAGTTCTGTGTTGCAGGGTCATGGCTCCCAGTCGTAGGAATACCATTTGGATCAACTTCGTAAGGATACCTTCTCATCTTAAGGAATTAGTCTCAAAAGTTCCTGATAATTCTCAATTCACCAAGAGACACGGTCATCTACTCAGTTTGGTTACTACTGGTTTTCAAGAAGACATGATAAGCGTTCTTCTCCAGTTCTTTGATCCGAAGCATCACTGTTTTATCTTCCAAGATTACCAATTGGTACCCATAATGGAAGAATTTTCTAAGTTGCTCGAAGTTCCTATTCTTGATCAAATACCTTTCACCAATTTAGAGCAGGTTCTGAAACCTGAAGACGTTGCGGTAGCCCTACATCTGAAACGACCGGACATTGTATCTAATTAGTAAACAAGGAATGGAGTCAAGGGTTTCTCTCCTAAATTTATGATAGAAAAGGCTCAGTGGTTTCTAGATGCCATGACTTTTCGTTCTTTAGAGGATATTTTGGCTCTGTTAATCTATGTTTCGTACTATTCTCTAATCCGGACTAATTCATAGATGTGAGTGCCATCAAAATATTTCTCACTCATAATCTAGTACATACTCTGCTCAGAGTTGTCCTGCATTCCCTCCACACTCGTACTATAAAGAAGCAAGGAACTCTTATGTGTTGCATATCTCTACTGTCCAGGTGGTTTATTTCGCACCTGCCACGATCAGTGATAAAGAACGAACAAGGTTTGAGATGGTCTCAAAGGTTGATGTCACTCACTCACACAGATATCCATTGGTGTTCTCGATCTCTGGAAAATGTCACTATTATTGATCTCTATGGGGAATTCCCTAATGTAGCACTCCTTGGTATAAGAGGGGGTATCACTTATAATCCCTCTCTAGCTCTGCGTTAGTTTGGTTATACTCGAAGGGACGGTCCTCATGATATGCTCATCCAGGGTATTGTATTCGACTATGAGAATGATCCTCAAAATTACCATCAAAGTTTTATACGTGCTTGGGGTACAGTCAACAAGATTGATATCAAGACTTTGGGACACAAGAATTCCTTTCCTCTAGAGCCTTACCTCAGATGGGTGCGGTCTTGTGCTCAAAATCTCCAAATGTCGTATCCTGCTATCCTACCAGTGATCATAGATCATGTTGTTGAAGGGTATGTTCCTCATACTGTTCTTCATCCCGATATTCCTACCGACTTCGAAGAAACACAGAAGTCTTGGATTCAACTAAGGAAAGAAAGAGATGCCTTCGAAGCTCAGTTCTATGCTAGCGAGAAGAAAGCATGGGAGTTGACGAAACGACTCCATGAAGAACAAAGCCTTAACGGATATGTTAACACATAGAGGAAGCGTCCATGGGAGACTTGAATTCATATTTTGCTATTTTGTAACTCTTTTTATTAAAAGAAATTGTAACTTGAGTTTATTACTAAAATTTCTCTTGCTTCCTTTTGTTTAAAAAAATTTAAATCCCACAATGATCCTTGAAAACATTGCATCTACATATCATGCATCATTGCATAACAAGTTTTCCCATACAAGTTTTCTTATCTTCTTGCTGTTTATTTTAGTAAAAGATGGCTCTTGAATAAGCTGTTAAGGAACCTCAAGCTCAGAATGCCCAATTCCCGGAGACTCTCCTGAACTTAGCTCAAGGACAGAAATATATGATGACGCTCATCGCCAAAAAGAAGAAGACTCGGAAGCTAATTGATATCCTCAACATGGGAAGAAGATTCAAAGGTTCTGCTAAACCGTTTCAAACTGCTGATATCATCTCTGATGAAGATGAGAACCAAGAGGAGGATGGTAGAAGTGTCAGGGCTGAAGGTGGGAGAAACGTTGAGATGCCTGAGTGTGTAGCAGTAGAAATATTTAAGACTAAGTCATTGGATTGACTAGACTTATACAGATTAAAATAAAAATCACCACCGCGCTTTATTGTTTCCAAATGAATGGGAAAAGAGTGAGCAACCCAAAAAGAGAGGGAAAGATTCTAGTTAAGGGGGTTGGTTATGCAAAGGGAAGGTTTTAGCACCCTAAACATCTACGGTACTCTGTAGGAACCTCTTTGAAAAATCTGTATATTTTGGCTATAAAATGTTGTATGTAAAATAAATGGTGGAGGTGAGAGAAGAAATATATTTTTTATGATTTTTGCACCCGCCGCGGTTGCGAACCTTAAGTGCCTATTGTTGTACCCCAAAATTTTCCCTCTCAATTCTCAAGGCTTTTCTCACAAAGATTCTCAGGATTTAAGCTTGCAAAAGTGCATTGGGATTTTCCAGTACCAAAATTAAAAGGAAACTGTCAAAAAGGGATAAAACAGATAAAAATAACATTTTGACAAATTTAGAAAAAAATAGGCCTACTTCGATTCAGGCCTCTTCGATTGGACTTTGCACCTCCTTCAATTGCTCAAAAATTGCTGCTAGCGTGCCTCTTTCGTCTGGGAATTTGACTTCTTGTTGCAGGCTTCATTTGTATCTTCCACTGCTTGCATGTTTGCTTTGAATCCCAAGTTTGTTGGCCACAAGTGCCCCCTGAAAGGCAAACCTTTTGATTCACCAAGCCTGCTGCCTGCATGATTGCTTTGAATACCAAAGTCTGTTGGCCACAAGTTCCCCTGCAAGAAAAACCTTTCGGTTCACCAAGCACACTTCCTGCATGCTTGCTTTGAAAACCAAATTTTGCTGCCACAAGTGCCCCATGTAGGGCAAGCCTTTCGATTGAACAAGTATGTTGCCTGCATGCTTGCAATCGAAGGCCATGACCAGCTGGCCACATGTGCCCCCTGCAAGGAAAACTCTTCGATTGGATAAAAGTACCTACATGCAAAGCTTCGATTGGAATGTGGATCCCCTTCGAATCAGCTTGCTTCGAATCCAAGATGAGCCATTCGAAGCAGGTTTCGTTTGAAGCAAATATGAGGAAATCTCATGGCCTTACCCTACTTGACAGGCTATATTGCTTCCAAATATTTGTATAATCAGAGGACCAGAAGTATAAGTCATATCCTCTGCACCCCAACTGCCAAAAGGCCCCCCACTTGTACTTTCACGTTACATATATTTATTATTTCTTTGCAAATCTGGCTACTACAACATGTCCACTTTTTCACTATAAATAGAGGAATTCTTTGCAAAGGCTAAGGAGGATTTTTTTACCAGAGGAATGAAACCTCCAAAACTTTCTCAAACACAACAAAACTCTCAAGTCCTTTCAACACTTGTGAAATCAAAAACCCAGAATCACATTCATTTCCTTCGATTCTTAATAATAACCACACTTCAGTTTCCTTCGAATCCCAAGGAGCATCACATTTCTCCTGTCCTTCGAATCCAGCATTCAAAGCCAAGTTGTTGGCCCCTCCCTTCGAATCCAGGAAACACTCAGGGCCTCCACTCAAGGTCCCACACCCATTCAAGGCTGAAGCAAGGTAAGTCACTCTTACCTTTGAATCCTTCGTTTCAAACATAGCATGTATACATATTTTGTCTCCTTTTCGTTTTCACCCTTTAATCTGTTATATGGATAATCTTTTGTTTATTATTTCTTGAGTTTTGTTAAATATACTTTAATAATTAGTTTGGCCTCAAGAAAATTTCTAGCATGGCCTTAGGCCATGTTGCCACTTTATGCCCTAAACAAAAGAGACAAGGGGAAAGAAACATGAAACGAAGCCTTGGGCTTCCTTGATGACTTCCAAGGAAGAAAGGAAGAATCAAAAGGCACGCTTGCACTAAGTCCAGCCAGAATCGAAGGCCATGACTTGCTACTGCCAGTCTCAATCGAAGAAGGCAACAAGGCAGAACCAGAAGGCACGCCCAACTGCTGACAAGCCCAATCGAAGGCCATGACCAGCTGCTGCCAAGGCCCAATCGAAGGCCATGACTTACTGGATGCCAACTTCCAATTGAAGGAGGCCAAAAGAAGTAGAATCGAAGGTTGCTTCCCCCTTAATCAAAGGAGCTCTTTTTTCTTCTTTTTTATCTTATTTTTGCCTTTATATTCTTATGCACTTCATTATGGTTGTAATAGTGTATGATTTATTTTCTGCATTTTTTATTACTTTTGTACAAATGCTAGTAGTTAGGTATGTATGGCAAGACAAAACCAACAAGTAGACAACCCAAAAATCAAAGACAAAATGCATGCAATCAAAGACAAAATGCATGCAATCAAACACACCTTGCACACATGCACCCTTAGGGTAATTCCACTTGTTGCCTTACAAAAATGGACATGTTATGCATGTGGGATATCTTAGCAAAAATAATAAAAAACACAAGATCATAGTCCCTCGATGACGCTACAAATGTTGCCTTTCAAATGATCTTAGTCCCTCAAAGAGAAATGCTAAGATATCTCACAACATTGCTATCATGACTATACGATGACCCACGACCGTCCCATTACATCCAAAGATAAGGCTTCTTACCAAATCAATGGTAAGATAGCAATATCAAAGGAAAGGAAGAAATGAATAAAGAATTTTAAGTGGGTAGATTGTTCCTATTTGCTTGCTCACTTTCAAATCAAACATCCTTGCTCATTTTCAAAACAAACACCAACACTTTCAAAACACTTTCAAAACCTTTTCCAAACATGAAATATTTTCAAAAGCTCAACACTTCGTATACGTTCTTAAGAACGACAACCATTACAAAGTTTGCCTAAACGATTGCGCCTTTTCAAAATACTTTCAAAAAACCACACAAAGCACATTTTTCAAACAAAGCAAGTGATCTAACAAGCAACTAAGAGCCCGTAGATAACTACGGATGGAAAGGGTGCTAATACCTTCCCTTTTCATAATATACCCACCGAACTCAGAAATAATCTCAAAGGTCTTTCCTGTTCTTTTCAGCCTTTCCTTTTGGATAAAAGAAAAGTCAGTGGAGACTCTTGCTAACCGCAATATTTGCGATAAAACGCAAAACACCCAATTCAGTTCTCCCACTATATCACAGAACTGAAGACTCTGCTGGGGACAACTTAAAAAGTGGGGTTACCTTAGGGCTATATCACCTTTATTTGCTTTCATTGTTTGATTTGATTGTTGTACATTTTGGTTCCTTATTTGGGCTTAAATCCTCTACCTGGATTTGGGATACCTTATAGGTAAGTAGCAATACGTTGTGGAAACCGTGCGGGGTAATACCAATATGGTCTAAGCAATAGCTACATTAGTGTGACATATTTGTGGGTACTGGTAGCGCTTGAGTAGTCAAAGAGAATACGGGGCCGCTAAGTGATGTCATGAAGCACTAACTGACTTTTAGAACCTTTACTTGATCAACTTGGCCATTAGGACATAGTGAGATGACCGACTTTGGTGTAGTCCGAAGTTGGTAGATACTCGATACTACACTCTTTGAGGTTTGATTTTCGGTATATTTCGGTCACCGTGAAAGAGGCTTGCGCAGAAACAATGCCCGAGAAGACAAATCAGTGATATTGAGATCTCTTAGAACCCGGTTACTATTAACTAGGACAGGTTGAGCCAACTAAAATTTCAAGAGGGTACTTACCTATAAATTCCATGCAATCCTAAACCTAAGGACTTGTCTGTTTTATGTGTATATGATTATTTGTATATAAACTTGCTTACTTTGCATACTTGTACATAACATCATAGCATCATACCATTTAATTTTCAATAACCATTTCAAGGATCTCGAGGGTCTTTGATGCAGGGTCACATTGAACCAGACATCTAGAAAAGGGCAAGAGGATTTTATTTTTCTCTAACCAAACGCCATCAAATATCAAGTACAACAAACTTGAGTCGAGGGCTATGACCCACTTGACATGGTGAGCTTAATTCTCATGGAAGGACATCCACCGATACAAAGTTCTCCAATCAAAGCTGTTGATCAAAGTTCAACTTCTAACATTTTCTTATGTTTACCCACGAGATCCTTGAAAACATGCATCCACATATCATGTATCATATTATGACAAGTTTCTTCCATACATGTCTCCTTATCCTCCTACTGTTTATTTCAGTAGAGATGGCTCTAGAGCAGACTATCAAAGCACATCCAGGCTCAAAATGCTCAACTTCAAGAAATGTTCTTGAACCTATCCAAGGGGAAAGAAGAAGTGAAAGCTCTCCTCACAAGGGTCATGATACTGATAGTTGTTGGATGCTGAAATATCAAATTCAAGACCTGATCGATGAAGGAGCGTTGGAGTTTGCACAAGATGGCCAAACTGAATTTTCCTTCCGTCCCTCAAAGGTTCACCACCTGAAGTGACAAGTTCAGACAAAGAGGCTTCTTTTCATTTGAATTTTCAAGTTGTAATTTCTCTTTTGATTTATTCAAAAAATTATCTATTGATGTTAAACTTTGTTTCATTAATGCATTGCATATATTTGTCTGAAATTGATCCATTCGTTTTCATTACATTTAAACTATGATTTTTACTCTCTTTATGTCATTCAACTCTTGCTAAAAGTTACAAGCCTTTAGAGGGAGGATGACGAAAACAATGTCATTAATCTCATACAGTATGCTTTTGGACAGACCTTGCTGATGATATACAGGCGTTCTTTCAAATCCTAAACACTGGAGTTATATGGAAGATAATCCATAGTCAACCCCTTCGAGCCAAAGAAGTAGGAATTTTCTTTTTCACACAAAATGAAACCTTCAATCAAAACCTGGGGCAGGGTAGTCTCTCAATTAATTCAAATGCGCATTCAATCGCAAACTTTCACTTCGTATACAACGAGTGATATCAAAAACATTCCTCTAGAATCAAAAGACAGTGATGGTTCCCTATCAAATAGGCAGTCATTATTTCTCAAAAATAAAAACCCACTAAGTCAAAACCTACAAAGGAGACGTAAGAAAACTAGGGTATCCCACTGACCATAATCTCAAAACAAGAACAGCCAGGCAAAAATCAGGGATACAAAATATAAAAAATAGGTCACTACAAATCCTCAACAACATGAAAAATGTTGCAAAAAATGACTGCTTTCCGATAAACTTAACCTGTTTGAACCATCACTAAAACATCATTGGAGTTCGAACGCATAATTAACTGAGTTTAGGACTGAAGAACATCACGAAGAACGGGAGGGTACAAATACACTTTGAGCCTTTATCCTTTGTTTCTTAAAACCGTGAACCAAGCCACGTTACAACCCTTCAAAAGTCCTAATTGAAGCATGGGTTAGTTCGAAAGCATATTATTACAAAAGGTATCCTAACTCCTGTAAGGCTTTACTCTAAACCCTAAGTTGAACTTTTCTTACAAAACTTCTTTACTTGCTAAAACGCATTTTCAAAAGTTCAAGACAAGAATAAACTTTACATTATTTGAATATCGTTGTTTGAATTTGGCTATTTGTTTGACAACAGAGAAATTCACATGAAGAATATCCAGTGAACAAAAGCTCTCTCAGTAAACAAAATCACTTCAAGTGGGATGACATTTCCAATAACAAATCTCCTATCAACAAGGGGGCATGACATGTCACTATCCAACACACCTGGGGAAATCCAGTCAAGATTCCAAGAAATCTCTCAAGAAGTGCAGAATAACCAGGGGCAGGTCTCCATCTAAATCACTTGGGCATTGAACGCAAATACCAACAAAGGGTTACGTACAATCAATTAGTTCCTGGCAGTGCCACAAACACTTGATACTAGGGGCAGTGACAAATCTCCCCAAAATCCTTCTCATAGGATGACTCTCAGCCAGATTTTTCAATCTCCGAAAACTTCTCCCCAGCTGAGTTGACCTCAAGAATCCTCGAGGATTTTCCCCAGTGAAGTCGCAACCTCTCCAACAGACCGACAAAAAGGTTTATTTACCTAATAAACAGTAGGATTCCCCAGCTTGAGTTTGCCTCTCCAACTACTACAAATCAAAGGACCACAACTCCTCTTCCCCAATAGACTACTCTACAATCCCTAGCAAGATACCGTGAAGCCTGGAAACCGACCAGATAACAGTTAACTTTAGTAAGTTGTTGTGAAACCTAGACCCGACTAGATATCAGTTCAACTTCATCCTTTCAAGAATTTATTGTGAAGCCTGGACCCGACTAGGTATCAGTTCAACCTCGTCCATCAAGAGATGACTCCCCAGTAGAGCAACGGACAACTGAGACTCATGAACTATTTTCCCCAAGTAGGAATCAACACTCTCTACAGAGTTTTCAATATTCCCCAGCGGAGTTCTCTTCAAACAATCAAACAGGAATCCCCAGTGGAGACATTCTAAGTAAAGTTTGAAGAACCACCTACTCTTCAACAACAGTCCAGGATTTAATGACTCCCTAGCATTTGTCAAGGATTTATTTTCCCAGACAAAATAAATTAAAATAAAATTTCACCTTTCATGCATCATATTGCATACATGACAAGTGCATATGACACAATCTAATTTATTTTGAGAACATCAAGACACCATGCATTTCATACATCATGACATTGCATACAATTAACGTTTTACCTTTTTCAGGAAAAGGTTAATCAACAGATGGCTATTGTCAACAATCTTCAAAAGGTTAGAAATTAATACCTGTAACAAGCCAGGGCAATTATCTACACGACCAGCTGAAGCAATCCTACATGGGCTCCATCCAAGATCCTCTTCTAGAAACAGTTCAGATGCGATCCAGATATGGTTGACATTCTGATACTTACTCTAGATACTCTTCTAGAAACAGTTCAGATGCGATCCAGATATAGCTGACATTCTGATACTTATTCCAGATCCTCTTCTAGAAACAATTTAGGTGCGATCCAGATATGGCTAACATTCTGATACTTACTCCAGATTCTCTTCTAGAAACAATTCAGATGTGATCCAGATATGGATGACATTCTGATAATTACTCCAGATTCTCTTCTAGAAACAGTTCAGATGCGATCCAGATATGGCTGACATTCTGATACTTACTCCAGATTCTCTTCTAGAAACAGTTCAGATGCGATCCAGATATGGCTGACATTCTGATACTTACTCCAGATTCCTTCTAGAAACAGTTCAAATGTGATCTAGATATGGCTGACATTATGATACTTACTCCAGAAACTCTTCTAGTAACAGTCCAGATGCGATCTAGATATGGCTGACATTCTGATACTTATTCTAGATCCTCTTCTAGAAACAGTTCAGATGCGATCCAGATATGGCTGACATTCTGATACTTACTCCGGATTCCCTTCTAAAAACAGTTCAGATGCGATCCAAATATGGCTGACATTCTGATACTTATTCCAGATCCTCTTCTAGAAACAGCTCAGATGCGATCCAGATATGGCTGACATTCTTATACTTACTCCAGATTCTCTTCTAGAAATAGTTCAGATGCGATCTTGATATGGCTGACATTCTGATACTTACTCCAGATTCTCTTCTAGAAACAGTTCAGATGCGATCCAGATATGGCTGACATTTTGATACTTACTCCAGATTCTCTTCTAGAAACAGTTCAGATGTGATCCAAATATGGCTGAAATTCTGATACTTACTCCATATTCTCTTCTAGAAACAGTTCAGATGTGATCCAGATATGGCTGACATTCTGATACTTACTCCAGATTCCTTCTAGAAACAATTCATATGCGGTCCAGATTCCTTCAAATGCAGTCCAAATACGATCTAGATTCGGATGTCATTCTGTCCCTCATTCAAATACAGTCCAGATAGATCCAAATTCAGATGTCATTCTGTCAATCATTCAAATACAGTCCAGATACGATCCAGATTCAGATGTCATTATGTCAATCATTCAAATACAGTCCAGATACGATCTAAATTCGGATGTCATTCTATCAATCATTCAAATACAGTCCAGATACGATCCAGACGCGGGTGTAATTTTGATGCTCATTCAGTACACCTTTCAGATACAAGTCAGATACAATTCATTTATGGATATTATTCTGATACTCGTCCCAAGACCTCTGTTGGTTCAATTTAAATCTCTCAATGGTTTATCCTGATTCTTTCTAGTTGACATTTCCTCTAGTTCAGATAAATCACTCCAAATATTTATTCTGAGTCTTCCCCATTTTAAGTCAGAATTTAGATTTAGTCTAATTTCTATCAACAGTCACCTTTGGATGGCATCTATAAGCCCATCGCCAACAACTATCCATCATTTCTCCAAATGGAATCTTTAAGCTCATTCCCCACACAATCAACCACAACATCATCAAGTGAAAATTTCTAGGCACTCTAGTGTTCAATCATCTTCCACCTTCAAGTCACAAATGGCAGATTTGCCAAATCTAACTCTTCATGTGTAAGAAGATTGACCAGGGGCAGTTGTTGTACCCCAAAATTTTCCCTCTCAATTCTCAAGGCTTTTCTCACAAAGATTCTCAGGATTTAAGCTTGCACAAGTGCATTGGGATTTTCCAGTACCAAAATTAAAAGGAAACTGTCAAAAAGGGAGAAATAGATAAAAAATAACATTTTGACAAATTTGGAGAAAAATAGACCTCCTTCGATTCAGCCCCCTTCGATTGGACTTTGCACCTCCTTCGATTGCTCAAAAATTGATGTTAGCATGCTTCTTTCATATATGCATTTGACTTCTTGTTGTAGGCTTTGTTTGTGTCTTCCACTACCTGCATGTTTGCTTTGAATCCCAAGTTTGCTGGCCACAAGTGCCCCCTACAAGGCAAACCTTTCGATTCACCAAGCTTGCTGCCTTCATGTTTGCTTTGAATACCAAAGTTTGTTGGCCACAAGTGCCCCCTGCAAGGCAAACCTTTCAATTCACCAAGCACAATGCCTGCATGCTTGCTTTGAAAAACAAATTTTGTCGCCACAAGTGCCCCATGCGGGGAAATCCTTTCGATTGGACAAGTATGTTTCCTACATGCTTGCAATCGAAGGCCATGACCTGCTGGCCACATGTTCCCCCTGCAAGGCAAACTCTTCGATTGGACAAAAGTACTTGCATGCAAAGCTTTGATTGGAAAGTGGATCCCCTTCGAATTAGCTTGCTCTGAATCTAAACTGAGCCAATCGAAGCAGGTTTTTTTTTAAAGCAAATCTGAGGAAATCTCATGGCCTTACCCTACTTGACAGGCTATGTTGCTTCTAAATATTTGTATAATCAGAGGGCAAGAATCATAAGTCACATCCTCTGCACCCTAACTGCCAAGGCCCCCCCACTTATATTTTCACGTTACATATTTTTATTATTTCTTTGCAAAGCTGGCTACTACAACATGTCCACTTTTTCTCTATAAATAGAGGAATTCTTTGCAAAGGATAAGGAGGATTTTTTGACAAGAGGAAGGAAACCTCCAAAATCTTCTCAAACACAACAAAACTCTCAAGTCCCTTCAACACTTGTGAAATCAAAAACCCAGAATCACATTCATTTCCTTCGATTATGAAGAATAACCACACTTCAAATTCCTTCGAATCCCAAGGAGCATCACGTTTTCTCATCTCCTTCGAATCCAGCATTCTAAGCCCAATTGTTGGCCCCTCCCTTTGAATCCAGGAAACACTCAGGGCCTCCACTCAAGGTCCCACACCCGTTAAAGGCTGAATCAAGGTAAGTCACTCTTACCTTTGAATCCTTCCTTTCAAACATAGCATGTATACATATTTTGTCTCCTTTTAGTTTGCACCCTTTAATCTATTTTATTGGTAATCTTTTATTTATTTTTTCTTGAGTTTTGTTAAATATACTTTAATAATTAGTTTGGCCTCAAGACAATTGCTAGCATGGCCTTAGGCCATGTTCCCACTTTATGTCCTAAACAAAAGAGACACGGGGAAATAAACATGAAAGGAAGCCTTGGGCTTCCTTGCTGACTTCCAAGGCAGAAAGGCAGAATCAAAAGGCACGCTTGCACTAAGTCCATCCAGAATCGAAGGCCATGACTTGCTGCTGCCAGCCTCAATCGAAGAAGGCAACAAGGCAGAACCAGAAGGCACACCCAGCTGCTGACAAGCCCAATCGAAGGCCATGACCAGCTGCTACCAAGGCCCAATTGAAGGCCATGACTTGCTGGATGCCAACTCCCAATCGAAGGAGGCCAACAGAAGCAGAATCGAAGGCTGCTTCCCCATAATCGAAGGAGCTATTTTTTCTTCTTTTTAATCTTATTTTTTCCTTTATATTCTTATGCACTTCAATATGGTTGTAATAGTGTAGGATTTATTTTCTGCATTTTTTATTACTTTTATACAAATGCTAGTAATTAGGTGTCTATGGCAAGATAAAACCAACAAGTAGACAATCCAAAAATCAAAGACAAAATGCATGCAATCAAACACACCTTGCACACATGCGCCCTTAGGGTAATTCCACTTGTTGCCTTACAAAAATGGCCATGTTATGCATGTGGGATATCTTAGCAAAAACAATCAAAAACACAAGATCATAGTCCCTCGATAACGCTACAAATGTTTCCTTTCAAATGATCTTAGTCCCTCAAAAAGAAATGCTAAGATATCTCACAACATTGCTATCATGACTATACGATGACCCACGATCGTCCATTTACATCCAAAGATAAGGCTTCTTACCAAATCAATGGTAAGATAGCAATATCAAAGGAAAGGAACAAAGGAACAAAGACTTTTGAGTAGGTAGATTGTTCCTAGTTGCTTGCTCATTTTCAAATCAAACATCCTTGCTCATTTTCAAAACAAACAACAACACTTTCAAAACACTTTCAAAACCTTTTCCAAACATGAAATATTTTTAAAAGCTCAACACTTTGTATACGTTCTTACGAACGAGAACTATTACAAAGTTTTCCTAAACGATGGTGCCCTTTCAAAATACTTTCAAAAAACCACACAAAGCACATTTTTCAAACAAAGCAAGTGATCTAGCAAGCAACTAAGATCCCGTGGATAACTACAGATGAAAAGGGTGCTAATACCTTCCCTTTTCATAATCTACCCCCCGAACTCAGAAATAATCTCAAAGGTCTTTCCTGTTCTTTTCAGCCTTTCCTTTTGGATAAAAGAAAAGTCAGTGGCGACTCTTGCTAACCGTAACATTTGCGATAAAACGCAAAACACCCAAGTCAGTTCTCCCACCGTATCACACCTACGTACCACCTTTCGTCCAATAGGGGATCAGGGTACACGTAATTCACCTTTAAAAAAATTTAAAATACAAGTGTGTTGGTTAATTTTATGAGATAAGATATCATCATCATTGTCCGTGTGGAAAACATACTTACTACCCACAATCATGAGAAATGAAAATTTGCATCATCTCAAAGTGGAGGATATGGCTTGGATTTTAAAATCAACAATGCCTCACTCAACTCCCAAGTGGAAAATATCTCTCGTAACTACATTTTATAGAAGTATAGTTGTTTGCATCAGTACAAGGATTGACAAGAGTCCAATCTTTTGATAAAGGTTTTAAAATAAAAAGTCAAAGTGGCAAAATGGTTTGAAATGAGATTGATTGACTTTTAGTCTTCTTAAAAAAATGTCAAAGTATTATTAAATTGATTGGAGTTTATTTATGAAAAATGTTTTGAAAATGCATGGACCTAAGTCCAAGTTTATTATGAAAGTGGTTCAAGTTTAAAAACAATAAGATTTTTCAAAAGGAGGAAGAAGATTTTTGAAATTAAAGAAGATTGGAGGAGAAGAAGAGACTATCCTAAAGCATAAGGTAAAAAGCTAAGGATAAGAACCATCTAACTAACAAGAAGCCAATACTTGACATTATGAGTCAAGAAAGAATTCCCATTCTTTGGATTGAAATCAAGTAAGCAAAGATACTATACCTCTTGAGAACCAAAATTTAAGTGTATTAAGTCTTCACAAAAATTGGGCAGGGTAACAGCTTTATACGGGTGAATTCCAGATTACAAACAAAGTATGTAATCACAATAACATACATGCAAAACAAACAAACAACCCAATGTCTTGAGGTAAACCTCAAGAACTCCAGAAAAAATATTAATTAAGGTCACAAGGTCTCCAACATAGGCCAAGGTTTCTATTCCTAAATCCAAGAAGTCCAATACTCCATAATGCCAAAGATAGTAACCAAATAGTCCAAGTATCATTAAAGTTTTTTATGGCTCGTGTTGATTATTAATTATCTTAAAAAGAAAAGATCAAGTGAGAAAAATAAAAATGATAAGAATATAAAGGGGCTCAAGTGAGCAAAGATGAAAAATAGCATGAAATGAAATGCTTAAAGTAAATGGTGCATAAAATAAAAGGGCATATAATAAAAACACAAGATAAAGTCAATCATTAGTAATTAGTGGTTAGGTGGATGACCATCTTGAAACTTGCATTTGGAACTCATTAGAGGATTGGTAGAACCAAAGCCTCCACACAATAAGTTACATTTGCTTTTTGTCAAGTATATCATCCATTTTGGAATTCTCACAAGTACCATTTAATGATCAACAATGTTTAAGTGATCCGTGTTGACCAAAAGTGATGTAGATCCATTAGAGGATTGGTAGAACCAAAGCCTCCACACAATGAATCTCAAGGTTATTGGATCAAAGAGATCAAATTAACATACTTGGGCTTGCAAACATAAGTTTGGGCCACAAATGATCAATTATATGAATCGGGACAAAATTTAGCGTTATGTTAAGCAACCGTAAGTGGACTTATATAGAAGTCGCACCTATTTTAAGGTCGGTCAATAGAAATCTATGCACCATTTGTTTTGAGACATGATATAGAGATTATGCTCTAATAATACTTAGTGCAATAAGAAAGGGATGAGATGAAGAAGGGTGGGAGAAAATATACAAACCACATTTGAATTAAATTTTAATCAAACTATTATTAAAATTATTCATCCATTTTTATGGAGTTAAACTCAACACCATGGATCCAATGATGTTAACAAAGTTCATGATCAAAAATTCAACCCAAGATCATCCAAAAAATAATCACAAAATAATAATACATTTATTATATACATTAAAAAGGGTTTTAAAATGTTTTAAAATAGAAAATAAAAGAGAAAAATATCAACCATGTTCAAATTAATCAAGAAATAATAAGTAAGACCATAGAAAAATCAGAGATGAACTCAAATATTTTTGTAAAATTTTTGGTAATTTTTTCAAGTCAGAAGTTATTTTTAAACTAATTAAACTTGCTCAAACAAATAGAAAATTGATTAAAAATAGTAAACATCAATATAAAATTCCATAAATTTTCAAAAAGTCAGAAATATGTAAAATGATATTTATGAATTTTTTTTAGAATTAAAAAATGTCAGAAAATATTATTAAAGTAATTAAAAGGAAGAAAATAATGCAAAAAATAAAAAAAATATCAAATGTCAAAATAAAAATGTGAAAAAATAGTCATGAGATTAGAAATAATTCAAAGTATTTCTGTGAATTTTTACATTATTTTTGGATAAAAAATAAAAGAGTTATGAATTTTTGAAAATTAAATCAATTAAAATATAAAATCAGAAAATGAAATAAAACCAAAAAGATGTGGGCCATCAGATCATAGTCAAAACGCATTAGTAAGCTGATCCAATAGACCAGACGCGTTGTGCTTGATATGGACCTTAGTGAGATACGCATAGGATCAGAAAAAGGCAACTAATGAAATTAAAACATTTGGCACGCTATCATTGACTGAGACTTGACATGTCATCGTCTTCAACCTCCAGACACCCTGCAATGGAGATTTTGTGAGATCCTTCAATTGGAAAAATTAGGATCCCATAATAGTATCATTGGATTCATCTCTTCAAGACGATCCTAACACCACCATCGCGCCAAATTTATATAAGGTATGCAAAGAGATATGAATCAAAAACCCAGAAAATAGCAAGCACCTACAATTTGAGATTTTTCTCTCTCAATTCTCAGTGGATTTAAAAATTATAAGAAGCACAAGAATCAGGAGAAAGAGTAGAATATGTTAGTGCTTTATTTGGATCCAAATGGTAGAGAATTCTACCTTTTCGAAGTTCAAGAAAGAAGCTCTGAAACTGGACTTCTGTAGCTTGAATTATGGCTCGTTTTGCCTGGTTTAAGTGCTGGAGAGTTTGTATGATGCTGAAGGATGATGAATGTGAAAAGAATTTTGGAAGAAAAGGCTTGAATCTGAGGAACTGATTTCAAAAATTTGAAGTTCGTGTGAGGTTTTGACAAAGTGTATTTGGCTCTCAAAGCTTCAGGAAATGAATGGGGGATGGCCCTCTATTTATAGGGAATCAAATGGAATGTTCAAGCGTGTGAAATGATGAAGTTTGGAGGGAAATCGTGTGAAACTAATACACGAGCAAGGTGTGATTTGTTTTTCATCAAAACTCATCCAATCCTTGCGTTTTAAGGCTCTAATCCACTTTGACAACTTGGTTAAACTCAATTCCAAGTTACCAAGTTCAACTCAATGGCATTCCCAGCTCAAGGGGTCTTAAGACATGATTCTTGATGCTTAAGAAAGATGAGATTACAAGCTTTGTAATGGAAAAATAATGGAATCAAATAGATGTTTGAGATGAAAGTTGCAATGAGTCAAGGTTGGGGAAAAAGGTTTGACTTTCCATACTTAGAAATATTTCAAATTTTTCTTCAAAAGTGACCTATAATGTTTTGCATCCAAACATGGCCTTCCACTTGGAAATTGCTCTTAACCAAAAAAGATGGCATGAAATAGACCTCTTGAATGACATTTTGAGACTTGAACTATTCAAAATCCCCAAAAATTGAGAGAGTTATGAATTGTTGAAGTTGGCAAAAAAATCATAAAATGACCTATAATTTTTTGTATCCTTATGGAATCTTCCATCCATTTTCTCACTTTGAACATAAAAGAAAGCATAAAGTTCACATCCTCGAGATTATTTTGGAAAAAGAATGTGTTCAAGGTGATAAAAATTGACCAAGTTATGATGATTTGAAGTTACACTTGAGAAATTAGGGGTTCATCTAGAGGACTTGTAATCTTTCTTCAACATTAAGTTTCTTCCACATCAAAACTCCTTGAAACTTTTGAAGTTATTTGTTGATAACCCTTTGAAGATAAGGATATCTTTGGAATCACTCAAAAATACCAAAAGATGAGCAAGATATACTTCTTTGAAGTTCAAAACCCTAGCTCCTAGATCAAGAAAATACTTTGAGGAACTTTGACAATTTTAGACAAACTTCTTGTACCAACACTTTGTTAATAGAAGTTGCTGAAGATGATAATGAGAACTCATAGAAACCAAAAACACTTCCATATCTTGAGAATTGAGAGAAATGTGCACTTCTGACCAATGGGAACAAGACCTTGTCCAAACATGACAACTTCTTCAATCAACCCCTTGTACTTTTGAATCAATCTTGATTTGAAATATGGTGAACCAAGATAAACCTTGCCATGCCAATTCTTCCAACATAACTTCAATGATGAGGTTTGAACTTCTCAAGCTTTATTGACTAGGGCATGGAAATAAACTCATGAACCCATGGATCAACTTGCTAAGCCACATTGTCTTTACCTACATTATTAACAAGTAAGACAAACTAAAATTGCATTTTCTTAATTAGAAAGAAAGTCAAAACAAAACATGCATAATCATAAAAGAAAAACAAGTCAAGGTGCTTGGTGATCTCTCAAAGAGCAAAGCTAAAGATAAGGAGGAGAACCAAAAGCCCTAATGTGATCTTGTTGTGATTGAATCAACATGGTATAATGAAGGGATCTTAGGCGCAAAAATTGGGGTACAACAGTTGGCCTTATTTAAGTTTCTTCTATCCGGAGATACGAAGGTTAAAAATCTTCGTGTCGACACGATCGAAGATACTTAAATATAAAATAAACCCTATTTTTGGCCCTAAGATGCCATGCAATACTTATGAGCATGGATGCATATGAACAAATTCGAAGAGACGCAAAACACAATTGGGGATGTGGCAAAGGAAATAAGGATCAAAAGAGAAACCCGACCAGGAAAATAAATCACTGGTGAATCAAAAAGACTCGACTCATAGAGGATGGTAAAAGTTCAAGGGATACACCAACGTTTACTGAAGGCAACACTACCAACGTTCACTGAAGGTAGAAAGAGGAACAAAATAATAGCACCGACATTCACTAACGGTGAGCTACCAACGTTTACCAAAGGTAGAGAGAAAATAAAAATCATCGACGTTCAGTGATGATGAACTACCAACTTTAATTGAAGGTAGAGAGAGAATATCATAGCATCGTCGTTCACTGACAATGAACTACCAACGTTCACTGAAGGTAGCAAAAAGATAACAATCACCAACTTTCACTGAAGGTGACCTACCAAATTTCACTGAAGGTAAAGAGAAAATAAATATCATAGCACCTCCGTTCACTGATGATGAACTACCAACGTTCACTGAAAGTAGCAAAAAGATAACAATCACCAACTTTCACTCAAGGTGACTGTGATCGGTGGATCTGGAACTGACTGTTTAACGCTGGTTCGCGAAATGTCGCGGAAGCAAGAGTCGCCACCGTCTTTTATTTTCTCCAAATGGAAAGGACAAAAGCACAGAAAAATTCCTTATAGAGATTGCTCTCGGTTCGGGAGGTAGATTTATAGAAAGGGAAGGTGTTAGCACCCTTTCTATCCATGGTTATCCATGGGCTCTTAGATACTTGCTCATTTGTGTTTTCAAAATGGTTTGTTTGCTTTTCAACTGTGGGTTTTAAAAAAAGTTTCTTTGAAAATTTCAGTTCGACTCTTGTATCGGTCCTCAAGAGTGTTTGAAAAATTGCTTTCGAAAGATTTTTGAAAAGTGTCGGTGTGAAAAGTATTTTTTCGATTTGTTTTGAAATTAGAGCAAGTATCTAGAGTCGTCTACCTACCCTAAGGAATTCGTCTGTGTAAATGTCCTTAAAGTAATGCCATCCCACCATTGAGAGGTAGGTAGCACCACCGTTGGAGGTGTTCGGGTCAATTCGAGGGTTCGGGACATGGTGATCACCGGAGCAATAGGAAGACACCTTATAAGCTACCCTCATGCCATGTTCATGGACATGAGGACTCACTAAAACGTCCTCTACTCGACGATCACCTTTTCGAGGGGCAAGGCAACAGTGAGGTGTACCCTAGGGGTGGTGTGTGATTTGTGTGTCGTTTTCAGATATTTTTGTCTTGTCATGTATTGGTGATCTACGCGTTGCTTTTATTTTGACATTCATTCTTTCATGCAAATTAATTAACAGTTAAAAAGATGCGGAATTAAAAGTCCTACGCTATTACAAAGGCGCGGGTCTACATCGCCAAATTAATCCGAGACCCGATTTGAAATAAAACAAAATGCGGAAAATAAAAACCCTAATTGATCTATTACATAGCTTTGGGAGAATTACATTATATTCACAAAAAGAGGAAATAAAAATAAAATGCGAGAATAAGTAGAATCGGGAATGCGAGGGCGTTGGACCCTTTTTAGGAAATTAAATTATAATTAACAAATTAATTAAATTCAATGAGAAAAGAGAAGTTATTTTTTGAGTTTTTTGTATTTATGGATTTTTAATAAGAAAATTAAATTGAAATTAAAAAGAAAAGTTAATTAACCCTAGTTCTAACTATTTTTCATTTATTAAGAAATATTTTTAGTTTGACCTAATTTTAATTAATTATTTACATGGTAAACTTTATTTACAAAATAATAATTGATAATTAAATATGGTGAAAAAAGAAAAAAAAGGATAAAAGTATAAAACCCTAATTCTACATTTTTTAGTTTATTACAAAAAGATATTAAAATTTAAACCTAGAATTAAGCAACTAAACTAATTAATAAGATTTATTTACAAAATAACATTAAATAAAAAATATATTTTATTTTTTTATCTTTTCTGATTTTTTTATTATTTTTATGTTATGAAAATATTAATTTATGAATTTAAAAGGAAATAATTAAATTAAAGCAAATAAAAATAAAATAGGAAAAAAGAAAAGAAATACAAACCCTTGGGGGTGTTGACCCCAGTTTGGAGGTATTTGGCCAGTAATTAGGCCCAATCATTGGAGGCCTGTTTGACTTTTCATGGAGGCGTATGGCCTGGTTGACTTATACGCATGGTACTCTTCAGATCATGGCCCTTGGATTGAGGTTCTGAGACATGTGGCGCGCTTGGATTGTGGACGTATGGTGAACTTCTGGAGGGAGCGCTACATGCAAACATGGACAGAAAAATAATATGGAGAAAGGAGGGGACCTGGGAATCGAACCCAGGTCCCAGAGTGTACCAAATCAATGCCTTGCCACTGAGCCACTTACACGCTTTGTATATAATATAGCAAATAAACAACATAATGCAAAACAATGGTTAGTGGTTAATTTCGCGCGAAATTCAAACGCACCAACCGCTGGCTTACACCTCACCTTCTTCCCCAATTGTTCTGCATTTGCCTGGAAAAAAAACATCAAGTAGCGGGGGTTTTAAACCCCCACTAAACGTTGTACACAAAAATAGCGATTAGAAACCTGTTGATCATAAATTGATCGCGAGGTATGGAAACGATTAGTCATGAGCTTCTGGTTTCAATGGCATGGGTCTTGTGTCTCAATTTTTCCAGAATAAGGAGTTCCCAATTTGAAACCTCTGCAACCCTAAAAGACATTAATGGTAGGTTCTCGTACATGGCATGAAAATCCAATTAAATGACATCATTAGCTTTAGAATGGTTAGATTAGTCCAAATCAATAGAAAGAATGCAATGAGGATGCTTTTAAATTGAAACACGAATATCAAAAATGTTAAGAACAGGACGGCATCATATTACCAATTCTTTGCGTTAGAAGCTATGATTTTGATCCAGAAACTTTCCTTGTGTCTTTTGCAAGCAATTGGAATAGTTACCTTGCCTTGAAACCAACTCTAAAGGCGTTTTCAATTTTCAATTTTTTTTCACAAAAATGCCAAAGTTGTTCTTAGGTTTGGGCGCAGCTTCAAGGTTCTTTACATTAGGTTTGCATTCTGACTTATGTATGGGATGGATTAGGGTTGAATTTTGAGCCAAAAGATCAATGCATTGATGTATCAAATATTTGATTTTCAATGAATATTTTTTCAATCTTTTTCATGTGTTTTTGATTCCAATCATGGCCAAATCATTCCTTTTTTGATGTACACGAATCTTCAATGACCAATGAGAGCAAATGCTGCATAAAAAGATTCAAATGCATTTGTTTAGTATTTTTTTCATATTTTATTTAATTAAATGAATTAATAGTGATTAAAAATTCAAATAAATAATAAAAATGATGAAATAAATCCCCTTTGGGCCAAATGGTCGTGCATAGCCTTTGGATGATGAATCTTGGAAGAAAATGTGGCCCATTAGCAATTTTGAGGCATTTGAAGTAAAGTTGACCTTTTCAAAATTCCCAAAACTTTCCCAACTTCCACAAGGCATAACTTGCTCAATTATTAAGCTTTGATCATGTTCTTGGACATTTTGGAAAGGTCTTGAAGTCCTCTAACCAATGCCTTTGGTCCCATGTCATTTTGATTTACCAATCTCAAGTTATGGTCTTTGACTTAAAGTCCCTTTTTGTTGACTTTTGAAAATGACCTATAATGTTGAAATTGATAACCTTTTGTGAGAGCATTTCTTGGACTTGAAGTGTGAAGAGGAGTTGTAGGGAATGTCTTTCTCTTCAAAATGAGCTTTGGATGGAATTTTTCTGATAAACCATGTGGAATTTATGCCTTGGTCAAGTTACAGTTGACTTTTTCAACTGTCCAAATATGGAAACTTTTGCATCTTGAGACATTTTGAGCCAAGCTTTGAGAATCATGATCAAGAATTGATCAAATGATGTTTGTGGCTTCAAAATAAGATGTTGACCAAAAATTTGAACTTTTGACTGTCAAATGACCATTTTGCCCCTACAGTTGACTGTTGAGCAATTAGGGTTTTTGACTGTGCAATTTTGTGCTGTAAGTCTTGAAACTTGATATGAGGATGTTTGACCATGTTTATAGGCATGTGGGACTTGATTGGACCCTTGGAAACTTCAATTTCTTTGTCAGAACCAAAACCCTAGTTTTTGACTGTTAGGAGGCCCTTGAACTGTGCAACCCTTGGGGAGATTTTGAAGCTTGTTCTTTGCAAATCTTGAAGAATATGGGAGGGCAAATTTTGGGGTACAACAGTTGCCCCTGTTCAATCTTCTTAGACCTGAGGATGCAGATTGGCTGACGTGCCTTTCGTAATCCGAAGGTGGAAGATGATTGAACACTAGAGTGCCCAGAAATTTGTGCTCACATAGTAGTGTGATGGGGGGAATGGGCTTATAGATGCCATTTGGAGATTGATGGATAGGATGATGGGCTTATAGATGCCATGCTAAGAGATGATGGATGAGTGGATGGGCTTATAGATGCCATCTGGATGTCGATCGCGTAAGAGATTCCTTAGCGAGAACTTGCGTACCTGAAAAAGAAAATGAGTACCTGGCCTGTTACAGGAGTTGGTCTTCAAACTCTTTGTATAGATGTGTCCTGACTGGTTACAGGAAGTGAATCTGGAGCTTCAAAAAAGGTGATGAATGAACCAGGGATGGTTACTACCTCAACGGGACGGTGAGAGAACCTTGGACGATTACCACCTCAACAGGAACGCTGAGAGAACCTTGGATGATTACTACCTCAACAGGAACGCTGAGAGAATCTGGGGACGATTACTACCTCAACAGGAACGCTGAGAGAATCTTGGACGACTTCAACCTCAACAGTAACACTGAGAGAATCTTAGATGTCTTCAACTGGATAAGAAACAGGGAGATCTTAGGGTCGATCTGACTGAACCAGAGAAGGCCTTTGACTGGTTAAGAAACAGGAAAATCTTCAGGGTCGATTTAAATGAACTGGACAAGGTCTTGGAATCTTCAACTGGATAAGAATCAGGGAGATCTTAGGGTCGATCTGACTGAACCAGAGAAGGCCTTTGACTGGATAAGAAACAGGAAAATCTTAGGGTCGATTTAACTGAACCGGTCTAGGTCTTGGAATATCTTCAACTGGATAAGAATCAGGGAGATCTTAGGGTCAATCTGACTGAACCAGAGAAGGCCTTTGACTGGATAAGAATCAGGAAAATCTTAGGGTCGATTTAACTGAACCGGTCTAGGTCTTGGAATATCTTCAACTGGATAAGAATCAGGGAGATCTTAGGGTCGATCTGACTGAACCAGAGAAGGCCTTTGACTGGATAAGAATCAGGAAAATCTTAGGGTCGATTTAACTGAACCGGTCTAGGTCTTGAAATGTAGCTGAGAACTTAACTGGATCTTTCCTGAAAGGTAAAGGTCAGTCATGTGCAATGCATGATATGGATCAAGCAATGGTGTTCTCAACATAAACGAGATTTGTAAGATATGATGCATATATGCATGCTATAATGTATGGAAATGTGATGTTTTAAGAATGTATGTTTTCGTCTTAGGAAAATAAATCCTTGACGGGTGCCGGGAAGTCACTCCTGGGCTGATGTTGAAGAATAGATCTTTGCTTCTGCTGGGGGTGATAGTTGCAAGAATACCGGTTAGGAGAAGATAACTTCGTTGGGGAATAGACTTGGCGAATGGATTACTCTGCGGGGAGAAAAGTACTCTAACGATCTTGCTGGGGAGAAATACTCTGTGGGGGAGAGAGGTACTTGCTGGGATATTGATGATAACTCTGCTGGGGATACCATTGTTGTGTTGGAAGTGTTTATAGACTCCGCTGGGGATAAGAAGACTTCGCCGAGGACGATCTTCTCATGACTTTTGGCTGAGGATAACCCAGTTATATCTTGGTAGGGAAATAACTCTTTGAATAAAGCCGGGAGACGCGTTCGTGCTCTACGGGGATAAGCTTCCAGAATTTACTGGGGATAAGCTTACTGCTTGGGGAGATGGATTCCAACTTTCCTGGGGAAACTGGATTGGACTCTCCTGGGGAAGTTTTGAACTGTGTTGGGGAAGTGACTCCATTGAATGTTTGGTATACCGCCGGGGAACAATCTTTAGATCAAGACTGCCGGGGATGCTTGTTAAGAATGTCTGTATATTGCTGGGGAATATTGAGATCTGCTGGAGGATACCCAACTTCCTTAAGGCTGATATTATAGATTTTCTTGGGGAGAGTGTAGTGACTTGCTGGCTCACTCTCTGGGGAATTAAGATATACTGGTTGTGTTCTTCAGCTGAACCTACCTTGGTACCTTGGTGGACGGAACAATTAGATCGCTTAGACAACTCTTTATTGCCCCTGTTTCTAATTTTACCTGTAATTAATCCTTTGTTTCATATGCAAATATTTATGAGTTAGCAATTAGTGTCAATGCATATATCACAAATTGAACCTTGGACGTTCTTCGCAAAACAAAACAGAAAAAGGAAAAAACACTTGGCAATTTTAGCTGAAAAGTATATTTGTATTGATTTTTTGAATTTGCCTGTAAATAGGCGTTTATGTACAAGAGGCTGACGTCCTAGTAAGAGAACGCCGCCGAATGAAAGAGTTTATACAAATTTGTACAAAGGAAAATAAAACAGTTGTGTGAATAGAACGATCCCACTGGGTTTCCACTCTGCTATTGCCCTTATATCTCCGAGCGTCTCATCACTTGATGACCTTAGTTGAAGATGAAGCTGACTGATCGATGTCGTCTGAACTTGATGTAGATACCGGATTCTGGATGCAAAGTGATCCAATGAGACATAGTATTACGCTTTTATCCCTAACTTTTGCCTGGACCGCCCTTTCGGGTTTTCAGTCCACCGGGATACCCATTTTTGCCCAAGCCGCCTTTTCAGGTTTTCGACTTGCCGGGTGTACAGATTCTTTCATTTCATCCCTTCATTTTGCCCGAACCCTTTTGGTTCGCCGGGAAGCCCTAATTTTTGCCTAGGTATGTCAACCTAGCGGGTCTTTTTTATGCATAGTATCTTTTTACTATGTTTGCATTGGCAGGGTGAGGAAGGTCGTCACCATCCATGTTGGTTAGAATCATGGCTCCTCCTGAGAACACATGTTTAACCACAAATGGCCCTTCGTACGTAGGGGTCCATTTGCCCCTTGGATCACTCTGAGGAAGGATGATGCGCTTGATTACCAAATCCCTAACTTGATATTCTTGTGGTCTGACCTTTTTTTTAAATGCCTTGATCATCCGTTTTTGGTACGTCTGACCATGACAAATAGCAGCAAGTCTTTTTTCATCAATAAGGTTTAGCTGATCAAGTCGTGTCTGGATCCAATCATCTTCGTTCAGATCTGCATCCTTCATTATCCGGAGAGAAGGTATTTGCACTTCGATCGGTAAGACTGCCTCCATACCGTAGACCAAGGAGAAAGGTGTTGCCCCGGTTGACGTCCTGGCTGAGGTACGGTACCCATGTAGAGCGAACGGTAACATCTCGTGCCAATCTTTATAAGTCACTGTCATCTTTTGCACAATTTTCTTGATATTCTTATTTGCTGCTTCTACGGCCCCATTCATCTTCGGTCTGTAAGGAGAAGAGTTGTGGTGCTGTATCTTAAACTGCTCGTAGAGCTCAGTGATCATCTTGTTATTGAGATTGGTACCGTTGTCTGTAATGATTCTTTCTGGGACGCCGTACCGACAGATCAGGTTGTGCCGAATGAACCGTGCCACAACAGTCTTGGTTACCGTAGCATAAGAAGCTGCTTCGACCCACTTCGTGAAGTAATCAATCGCTACCAGGATGAAGCGATGCCCATTGGACGCTGTAGGTTTAATCTCACCGATCATATCTATGCCCCACATCGCAAACGGCCAAGGCGCAGTCAGAACATTTAGAGGAACTGGAGGAACGTGCACCTTGTCTGCATATATCTGGCACTTATGGCATGTCCGAGAGTGTTGGTAGCAGTCAGCTTCCATTGTGGACCAGAAATACCCTGCCCGAAGGATTTTCTTTGCCATAGTGTATCCACTGGAATGTGTCCCGAAGGTCCCTTCATGTAGCTCTTCCATGATCCTTTCTGCTTCCGTCTTATCCACACAACGCAGTAAGGTCGAATCATGGTTTCGCTTGTACAGGATGCCGTTGCTAAGGAAGAACTTCGCTGCGAACCTTCTCAGAAACTTCTTATCGTTGACAGATGCACCT
Organism: Vicia faba; assembly: GCA_948472305.1. Lineage (NCBI taxonomy): Eukaryota > Viridiplantae > Streptophyta > Magnoliopsida > Fabales > Fabaceae > Vicia > Vicia faba. Next base: position 380,178,903 of record OX451738.1, read on the forward strand.
TCAGGGTATTCCTGAGCTTCCAAGTATCTCTTCACCTCATGGTACCAAGGCTTCTCAGTTACCAATTCAGTCTCGAGATCACAATAGTATGCCGGTTCGTCCAGTTTCCAGATGATCATCCGGGGAGCCTCATTGTCCCATTTGACCTTGAACATAGAAGACATCGTGGCTAACGCGTCCTCTAACTGATTCTCCTCTCTCGGAAAGTGTTCAAAGGTTATCTCTGTGAAGTGGGGGATCAAAGTCAACACACATTCTCTGTAAGGAATAAGATTCGGATGTTTCATATCCCACTCTCCTTTGATCTGATTGATCACGAGAGAGGAATCTCCGAAGACACTCAGAAACTTGATCCTTAAGTCAATCGCGGCTTGGAGACCCATGATGCATGCCTCATACTCCGCCATGTTGTTGGTACAGTTGAAACATAGTCGGGCAGTGAGTGGAGTATGAGTGCCTTGAGGGGATATGATCACAGCGCCGATACCGTTACCCAAAGCATTGGAGGCTCCGTCAAAGTGCATAGACCATCGGGATCCTTCCTCATGTCCTTCATCCGGTCCAGGTACTTCACAATCAGTCACAATCATGATGCTCTCGTCTGGAAACTCAAAGTTCATTGACTGATAGTCGTCTACTGCCTGATGTGCCAAGTGGTCCGCCAATACACTTCCTTTGATGGCTTTCTGGGTTGTGTACTGAATGTCGTATTCTATCAAGATCATTTGCCATCTTGCTATTCTCCCAGACAGAGCAGGCTTTTCAAATATGTACTTTATAGGATCCATCTTTGAGATCAACAAGGTAGTGTGAGTCAGCATATACTGTCTCAGCCGGCGAGCAGCCCATACCAAAGTGCAGCAAGTTTTCTCGAGCAGTGAGTATCGGGTCTCACAGTCGGTAAACTTTTTGCTAAGGTAATAAATGGCATGCTCTTTTCGGCCATACTCGTCATGCTGCCCCAGCACACACCCCATTGAGTTGTCAAGTACTGTCAGGTATAATATCAGAGGTCTCCCCTCAACCGGTGGCATAAGAATGGGTGGTTCTTGGAGATACTCTTTGATTCTGTCAAAAGCGGCCTGACATTCATCGTTCCAACGTACTACCTGATCTTTCTTCAGTAGCTTGAAGATTGGCTCACAGGTAGCAGTTAGGTGCGAGATGAATCGAGCAATATAATTCAGGCGTCCTAAAAAGCCTCTGACCTCTTTTTCTATCTTAGGAACTGGCATCTCTTGAATGGCCTTAACCTTGGCAGGGTCCACTTGAATACCCTTGTCACTTACAACGAAGCCTAGCAACTTTCCAGATCTTACCCCGAAGGTGCACTTGTTCGGGTTCAACCTCAGCTTGTACAATTTCAACCGGTCAAACAGTTTCTGCAGATGATCAAGGTGTTCCTCCTCAGTCTGGGACCTTGCGATCATGTCGTCAACATACACTTCTATCTCATGATGGATCATGTCATGAAATAAAGCAACCATGGCACGTTGGTAGGTTTCCCCAGCATTTTTCAGTCCAAAAGGTATGACCTTGTAGCAGAAGGTGCCCCACTGAGTAACGAAGGTAGTTTTTTCCATGTCTTCAGGTGCCATCTTGATCTGATTGTAACCTGAAAAACCGTCCATGAAAGAGAACACCTTATGCTGAGCAGTATTATCAACCAGGACATCAATGTGAGGTAGAGGGAAGTCATCCTTGGGGCTGGCCCTGTTCAGATCCCTGTAATCGACACACATTCTGACCTTTCCATCTTTCTTTGGTACCGGCACCACATTAGCAACCCACTGAGGGTAAGAAGTCACTGCAAGGAAACCGGCATCAAACTGTTTCATAACCTCGGCTTTGATCTTCTCAGACATCTCTGGACGCATACGGAGGACCTTTTGCTTAACCGGAGGGCAGTCTTCCTTGGTAGGCAAGTGATGGACCACAATGTCGGTATCCAACCCGGACATGTCTTCGTAGGACCAGGCAAAGATCTCCACATAGTCATGTAGCATCTGAGTCAACCGTTGCTTCACGCTGAGCTCTAGGTTGGCACCAATCTTTACCTCCTTTCTGTCTGTATCAGTACCCAGATTTATTGTTTCCACCGGCTCTTCATGTGGTTGAATTGCCCTCTCTTCCTGGAGTAACAGTCTTGCAAGTTCGCCGGGCACTTCGCAATCATCTTCACCTTCGTCTTCGGATAAGTTGATCGGATTTTCGAAGTCATAACTGGCAGTAGCAGAGTCGTTACCAGTGAGATCCAGAGTGGATTGAAACCTGTATGAGTGAGTGTGTGTAAATACAGCTGTTTTGCAATATATAAAGAAAGGAAAGAAAGAAAGGGAGCATAAGATTTGAGATGCGAGAAAACGTCCAAGATCTTTATTCATGATATATGAAATGACAATTTATATACCCTCACAAATGAAGCCACGATGCCCCGGGTAAGACACCGGGCCATAGAGTTTTAATTGTTTATTACAAATAACAAAACAAAGGAGTTTATTACTGCGTAACAAAAGTAACAGGAGTATGATCCTTAGCAGCCCAATTGGTTAATCCACCATCAGTCGTCGGGTAGATCCAGCTTTCAAACTCTGACTCTTCCACTTCATCTTTGTCCCCAACAGCATTCACTCCTGGGTTGGTAATGAGCACAGGAGGTCTTCTGGTCTTTGCCTTGCGCATAGCCTTCTGACCCTCTGCAGTAAAACCCAATCCAAACTTGTCTGTTTTTTGTGTAAAATCAGGGAGCCTGCCCCAGTTAGCACATTCACCTTTCTTGATTACGGCCCGGACATCCTTCAAGGAAGCCATCTTCAATGGAAAGTCCTCTTCGACCACTGTTTCCGCTGCTGCCAATGTTGGAGGTACCTCTTCGAAATGCTGAAAGGGGGTTTCAATAAACTCCCCGTCCATCTCAATATACCTGAAGGAATTCAAATGGCACACCATATACTCCTCCTCTCCCTGCACAGTGACAATCTTCCCTCTGACGGGGTACTTGAGTTTCTGGTGCAGGGTAGAGGTCACTGCCCCAGCTTTGTGGATCCAAGGTCGACCCAGTAGACAAGAATACGATGGACGGATATCCATCACATAGAAAGTAGAGTCGAATACTTGAGAACTCACACGAATAGGAATGTCTACCTCTCCATGAACCATCCTCTTAGAACCGTCAAAGGCTCTGACGATGATATTTCTAGGTTTCAGCTCCAGGCCTTCGCAATCCAAACGGTCTAAGGCCTTCTTGGGTAGCACATTTAGGGAAGAACCATTGTCCACCAACACGTGCGCAAGAGTAGTGCCCCTGCATTCAATAGAGACATGCAGGGCGTCATTGTGGTCTTTTCCCTTAACAGTAAGGTCAGCGTCCGAGAAACCCAAACCATTGTCGGCTGTCAAATTGGATACGCAATCAGTAAACTGGACTGCAGATGTCTCCTGTGGCACGTGGGCCGTCTTGAGGAATGAAATCAGGGCCTTAGCATGGGCCTCTGAGCACAGTAGTAAGGAGAGCATAGAGATTTTGGAGGGCGTATGCCCCAGCTGCTCGACAACATTAAAGTCACTCTTCTTGATTATTTTCAGGATTTCCTCCATCTCTTGTTGGGAGGCCTCAGCAGTCACAGATTTTGGTGCCTCCATCCGGGAAGGCTCATCTTCAATCCCTTTACCCCGAGCATTAGATGACTCGGCAGCAGGGGAAACAACTTGATCAGAATTGGGAATAGGTACATTTGTAGGTGTTATAGTGAGGGGTCTTCGAATGGCTGGCGGCGCAATGTCAGGCGAGAAGAGCCTGCCACTGCGGGTAACTTTTGCTGGACCAGTGATATTGCTGATGCTGGTGCCAGTGTTGAACTCTTGCTTGATTCCATGCACATACACGTCTTCCCCATAGTGCCAGGGGACAGCCTTATCAGATTCGTAGGGGAGAGGCCCCGGAACAGTAATAACAACGGGTGCGACAGTCATGATTTTAACCGGCTTCCTTGGGAGAGCCTTGATCGGATTATTAAAGATTGTAACAACAGAAACTTCTTCCACCGGAACAAACTGAACAGCAGTCTTCTTGAACAGAATCTCTTTGCTGTCCATCAGGCTTTGGATGCCCAATTTCAGCAAAGGACAACCAGAAGGGGAAACAGCACAGAAAAGGCAACCTTCACTACAACCCGGAAATAAACCGGCCAGTAGTAGGTTCCTCTTAACAGTCATCAAGGGAGTAGCTACATCATGCACAGAAACGACATATACCTCTTCATCAACGGCATTCACCCCATGCTGGGGCATAGGAGCAGTCACCACATTTGGCCTCTCAGGCGCTTCAAACTGTATCTCTTTTGCATCAATAAGGTCTTGCACCTTATTCCTTAAGGCCCAACAGTCATCAGTGGAATGCCCCGGGCTATCGGAGTGATAAGCACAGCGGGCATTTGGGTTATACTTGGGAGAAGCCGTATTCACAACCTTCGGGGCCTCTCTAACAGTCACTAGGTTGGTGGATAGCAACTGCGGCAAGATCTGCGACAAAGTCATACTCAAACGGGTAAACTCTCTTCTGGGTCTTTCAGCCCTTTGAGGATTGGTTTGCCGAGGAGCGGCAGCAGGCTTTGCAATCATCACCGCGTTGACAGATTGGCGGCGCTCAGGTTTCTCTTGTCTTCTAGACCCATATACAGCACTGGCCTCCTTCTTAAAGGGTTTCTTCTCTGAATTTGCAGATGCACCCTTCTGAATTTTACCAGACTTCATTCCAGCCTCTATTCTCTCTCCAGTCAGAATAAGATCAGTAAACCCTGCAGATGAGTTACCGATAAGATGATTGAAAAATGGCCCAGATAGGGTCCCCAAGAACATGTCTACCAACTCCCGGTCAGTTAACGGAGGCTGCACCCTGCCAGCCAGATCCCTCCACTTCTGTGCATACTCTTTAAAACCTTCGCTTGACCCTAGCGACATACCCTGGAGTTGGGTACGTGTAGGGGCAAGGTCGGCATTATATTGATACTTCTTGTAAAAAGCAGTAGCCAACTCCTCCCAGTTACGAACCTTGGTCCTATCCAGCTGATAGAACCATTCGAGATGAGTCCCTGAAAGACTCTCCTGGAAGAAGTGGATCCACAAATTCTTGTCCACTGAGTACGGTTGAATCTTCCGCACATAAGATCTGAGGTGTAGCTTGGGACAAGACGCCCCGTCATACTTGGTGAAAGATGGTGCCTTAAACTTGTGAGGAATAATCACACCAGTAGATAAGCCCAAATCTCCGAAATCCAGCCCAGGCACTTGTTGGATCTCCATTGCATTCAGTCTGTCTTCCAACTGCTTATACCGGTCTTCAGCCGGAGGATACTGTTCCTCATTGAAGTCAGTCTCGTTGTCGGAGACTACTGGACTAGGACCTTTTCCCCCTTGGGGACTGCTCTTGCCTATAGAAGAACCAGCCTCTTCATTCTGCAGAGTGTTGCCAAACCTTCGGCCTGAGTTGAAAAGAACAGTTCTCTTCTTCTTCTTCTTCTCCTTCTTCAGGAGTAAAGCCTTCAGCTCTTCTTGGCCCTGAGCCAAACCCATGATTAGTTCCTGAAATTGCGCGTTCTGCGCCTGAAGAGCCTTGATAGACATCTCGGTTGATGATGAGTCAGGGTTCATGATGCTGAAATAAACAGCGAAGAACAGTAAGCAACCTGAAAAGAAGAAAACCTGTTATGCACATGATGAATGATATGTGTTTATGCAATGCATTCAAGGGTTCGAAAGTTCAAATTTGTTGTAGACAAAAAAGGGAACACACGTTATTATTAAGGAAATAATTGTTTGGTACATCAAAGCCTCATGGGCAAAATAATACAAAAGCAAATCAATCCCAAAAGACACTACGCATCCTCTTTGGAGCTATGTAGGTGTTGAGATTCCTCTCCTCGTGCAATAGGCGGGTGAGCTCCAAGACCTTCTTTTCACTAGCATGTAGATTGGTCTCAAGAGAATTCCGTTCTTCCTTAAGCTGGATCCAGCTCTTCTGCATCTCTTCCCAGGACGTGGGCATGTCAGGATGTTGAATGGTGTAGGACACCTCTCCTTCCAAGATTGGCTCTTTGATCACAGGGAGCACATGAGGATAAGGCATTACTAACTTCTGGGAGCGGGCCCGCACCCACTTGAGATAAGGTTCCAATGGGATGGAATTCTTGTGCCCCAGTGTCTTGCTGTCTATCCTACTTGGCATCCTCCAAGCTCTGATAAATCTCTGGTGAAGTCCTTGTGCATCGTTGTCGAAGTCAAAAACTATGTCAGGAATTAACATGTCATGAGGACCATCCCTCCGGGCATAACCAAACTGTCTCCAAGCCAGGCATGGGTTGTAAGTAATACCTCCTCTGATTCCAAGTAAAGGAACATTAGGGTACTCCCCGCAACGATCAATGATAGTGACATCCTCTCTGGACCGAGGGCACCAATGTATATCTGCATGTGTAAGAGTCATCAACCGTTGTGACCATCTCAAACCCCGCTCGTTCTTCAAAACTGATTGTGGAAGGTGTGAAATAAACCACCTTCCCAAGAGAGGAGTGCAACACATAAGGACACCTCTTTTTCTCATGGTTCGAGTGTAACTTGAGTGAAGGATGTCCCCCAGCAACGTAGGTATAGGATTCCTGGACATGAAGATCTAGACAGCACTGATATCTATAAGCTGATCTGGGTTAGGGAACAACACCAAACCATAGACAAGGAGGGCCACAACTTCTTTAAAAGCTTGTAAGTCAAGGGAGTTCCAACATTCATGGGCCTTTTCAAACAGAAACCTGGCTAAGAACCCTTTGATGCCACTTCTAACTTCCCAATGTCTCTTGAGGTCAGATGATTGTAGGTGTAAGGCTTTAGCAATCTCTTCAAGCTTGGGTTCCTTTTCCGTACCGTTGTAGGGTAGTTGATCAAGGATGGGGATCTTCAGAAGCCGGGAGAACTCCTCCAATGTAGGTACCAGCTGATAATCCAGGAAAGTGAAACAGTGATGCAGAGGGTCAAAGAACTGGAACAGGACCTTTATCATATCTTCCTCAATGTTGGTATTGACCAAGCTGATGAGTCTTCCATGTCTTTCATTGAATGAAGAGCTCTCGGGAATCCTGGATATAAGCTCCTTAAGCTGAGGAGGGATCCTTACAAGGCTGATTTGAATTGTCTTTCTGCGAACAGTTTCCATGTCCTACAAAACAAGAACAAAGATGAAGATTCGAACCCCTGAAATGGTTAGTCAATGCATATGATGCTGGATGATGTCATGATGCTATGATTAAACACAACACAGATATTTACAAAGGCAAACATGTAAGGCACACAAGTCACACAAGACAAGCCCTTAGAGTTTAGGCCAACATGGGGTCTGGGTATTACCCTCTTGAAGTTGGTGGGCTCAACCTGTCCTATTAGAAGTAACCGGGTTCTAAGGGTCCCAATATCACGGGATTTCTTTCATTGTTCATCGTTTCGATTTAGCCACTGAACTGGCGACCGAAATATTCCAGGAAAGCAACCCTCAATTGAGTGTAGTATCGAGTATCAACCAACCTCGGACTGCACCAAAGTCAGTTATCTCACTACCCTAAAGAGGCCAATATAGTTCAATTAAGGTTCCTAAGGTCAGTTGATGCTTCACGACACCACGCGGAGGCCCCATACTCTCCTTGACTGAACTCAAGGGTTACCGGTACACACCAAAGTGCCACATCAACGTAGCAGACTGTTTCAACCATGTCGGTATACCCCGCACAGTTCCCTCACAGCCTTGTTGCTACTTTCTAAGAAGGTATCCCCAGATCCGGGTTAGGATCTATAGAACTCCCAAGATAGTCCCACAATTTAAAGCAAACAAGTCAAAGCAATTGAAAACACAGTTATGAACTATCCTAAGGTACACCTCACTTTATAAGAGTATTTCCCCAGCAGAGTCGCCAGTTCTGTGATCGGTGGATCTGGAACTGATTGTTTAACGTTGGTTCGCGAAATGTCGCGGAAGCAAGAGTCGCCACCGTCTTTTATTTTCTCCAAATGGAAAGGACAAAAGCACAGAAAAATTCCTTATAGAGATTGCTCTCGGTTCGGGAGGTAGATTTATAGAAAGGGAAGGTGTTAGCACCCTTTCTATCCATGGTTATCCATAGGCTCTTAGATACTTGCTCATTTGTGTTTTCAAAATGGTTTGTTTGCTTTTCAACTGTGGGTTTTAAAAAAAGTTTCTTTGAAAATTTTAGTTCGACTCTTGTATCGGTCCTCAAGAGTGTTTGAAAAATTGCTTTCGAAAGCTTTTTGAAAAGTGTCGGTGTGAAAAGTATTTTTTCGATTTGTTTTGAAATTAGAGCAAGTATCTAGAGTCGTCTACCTACCCTAAGGAATTCGTCTGTGTAAATGTCCTTAAAGTAATGCCATCCCACCATTGAGAGGTAGGTAGCACCACTGTTGGAGGTGTTCGGGTCAATTCGAGGGTTCGGGACATGGTGATCACCGGAGCAATAGGAAGACACCTTAGAAGCTACCCTCATGCCATGTTCATGGACATGAGGACTCACTAAAACGTCCTCTACTCGACGATCACCTTTTCGAGGGGCAAGGCAACAGTGAGGTGTACCCTAGGGGTGGTGTGTGATTTGTGTGTCGTTTTCAGATATTTTTGTCTTGTCATGTATTGGTGATCTACGCGTTGCTTTTATTTTGACATTCATTCTTTCATGCAAATTAATTAACAGTTAAAAAGATGCGGAATTAAAAGTCCTACGCTATTACAAAGGCGCGGGTCTACATCGCCAAATTAATCCGAGACCCGATTTGAAATAAAACAAAATGCGGAAAATAAAAACCCTAATTGATCTATTACATAGCTTTGGGAGAATTACATTATATTCACAAAAAGAGGAAATAAAAATAAAATGCGAGAATAAGTAGAATCGGGAATGCGAGGGCGTTGGACCCTTTTTAGGAAATTAAATTATAATTAACAAATTAATTAAATTCAATGAGAAAAGAGAAGTTATTTTTTGAGTTTTTTGTATTTATGGATTTTTAATAAGAAAATTAAATTGGAATTAAAAAGAAAAGTTAATTAACCCTAGTTCTAACTATTTTTCATTTATTAAGAAATATTTTTAGTTTGACCTAATTTTAATTAATTATTTACATGGTAAACTTTATTTACAAAATAATAATTGATAATTAAATATGGTGAAAAAAGAAAAAAAAATGGATAAAAGTATAAAACCCTAATTCTACATTTTTTAGTTTATTACAAAAAGATATTAAAATTTAAACCTAGAATTAAGCAACTAAACTAATTAATAAGATTTATTTACAAAATAACATTAAATAAAAAATATATTTTATTTTTTTTATCTTTTCTGATTTTTTATTATTTTTATGTTATGAAAATATTAATTTATGAATTTAAAAGGAAATAATTAAATTAAAGCAAATAAAAATAAAATAGGAAAAAAGAAAAGAAATACAAACCCTTGGGGGTGTTGACCCCAGTTTGGAGGTATTTGGCCAGTAATTAGGCCCAATCATTGGAGGCCTGTTTGACTTTTCATAGAGGCGTATGGCCTGGTTGACTTATGCGCATGGTACTCTTCAGATCATGGCCCTTGGATTGAGGTTCTGAGACATGTGGCGCGCTTGGATTGTGGACGTATGGTGAACTTCTGGAGGGAGCACTACATGCAAACATGGACAGAAAAATAATATGGAGAAAGGAGGGGACCTGGGAATCGAACCCAGGTCCCAGAGTGTACCAAATCAATGCCTTGCCACTGAGCCACTTACACGCTTTGTATATAATATAGCAAATAAACAACATAATGCAAAACAATGGTTAGTGGTTAATTTCGCGCGAAATTCAAACGCACCAACCGCTGGCTTACACCTCACCTTCTTCCCCAATTGTTCTGCATTTGCCTGGAAGAAAAAAAACATCAAGTAGCGGGAGTTTTAAACCCCCACTAAACGTTGTACACAAAAATAGCGATTAGAAACCTGTTGATCATAAATTGATCGCGAGGTATGGAAACGATTAGTCATGAGCTTCTGGTTTCAATGGCATGGGTCTTGTGTCTCAATTTTTCCAGAATAAGGAGTTCCCAATTTGAAACCTCTGCAACCCTAAAAGACATTAATGGTAGGTTCTTGTACAGGGCATGAAAATCCAATTAAATGACATCATTAGCTTTAGAATGGTTAGATTAGTCCAAATCAACAGAAAGAATGCAATGAGGATGCTTTTAAATTGAAACACGAATATCAAAAATGTTAAGAACAGGACGGCATCATATTACCAATTCTTTGCGTTAGAAGCTATGATTTTGATCCAGAAACTTTCCTTGTGTCTTTTGCAAGCGATTGGAATAGTTACCTTGCCTTGAAACCAACTCTAAAGGCGTTTTCAGTTTTCAATTTTTTTTCACAAAAATGCCAAAGTTGTTCTTAGGTTTGGGCGCAGCTTCAAGGTTCTTTACATTAGGTTTTCATTCTGACTTATGTATGGGATGGATTAGGGTTGAATTTTGAGCCAAAAGATCAATGCATTGATGTATCAAATATTTGATTTTCAATGAATATTTTTTCAATCTTTTTCATGTGTTTTTGATTCCAATCATGGCCAAATCATTCCTTTTTTGATGTGCACGAATCTTCAATGACCAATGAGAGCAAATGCTGCATAAAAAGATTCAAATGCATTTGTTTAGTATTTTTTCATATTTTATTTAATTAAATGAATTAATAGTGATTAAAAATTCAAATAAATAATAAAAATGATGAAATAAATCCCCTTTGGGCCAAATGGTCGTGCATAGCCTTTGGATGATGAATCTTGGAAGAAAATGTGGCCCATTAGCAATTTTGAGGCATTTGAAGTAAAGTTGACCTTTTCAAAATTCCTAAAACTTTCCCAACTTCCACAAGGCATATCTTGCTCAATTTTTAAGCTTTGATCATGTTCTTGGACATTTTGGAAAGGTCTTGAAGTCCTCTAACCAATGCCTTTGGTCCCATGTCATTTTGATTTACCAATCTCAAGTTATGGTCTTTGACTTAAAGTCCCTTTTTGTTGACTTTTGAAAATGACCTATAATGTTGAAATTGATAACCTTTTGTGAGAGCATTTCTTGTACTTGAAGTGTGAAGAGGAGTTGTAGGGAATGTCTTTCTCTTCAAAATGAGCTTTGGATGGAATTTTTCTGATAAACCATGTGGAATTTATGCCTTGGTCAAGTTACAGTTGACTTTTTCAACTGTCCAAATATGGAAACTTTTGCATCTTGAGACTTTTTGAGCCAAGCTTTGAGAATCATGATCAAGAATTGATCAAATGATGTTTGTGGCTTCAAAATAAGATGTTGACCAAAAATTTGAACTTTTGACTATCAAATGACCATTTTGCCCCTACAGTTGACTGTTGAGCAATTAGGGTTTTTGACTGTGCAATTTTGTGTTGTAAGTCTTGAAACTTGATATGAGGATGTTTGACCATGTTTATAGGCATGTGGGACTTGATTGGACCCTTGGAAACTTCAATTTCTTTGTCAGAACCAAAACCCTAGTTTTTGACTGTTAGGAGGCCCTTGAACTGTGCAACCCTTGGGGAGATTTTGAAGCTTGTTCTTTGCAAATCTTGAAGAATATGGGAGGGCAAATTTTGGGGTACAACAGTGACCTACCAACTTTCACTGAAGGTAGCCAAAAGATAACAATCACCAACTTTCACTGAAGGTGACCTACCAACTATCACTGAAGGTAGAGAGAAAATATATCATAGCAACACTATTCACTGACGATAAACTACCAACGTTCACTGAAGGTAGCAAAAAGATAACAAGTCTTTTCCCAAAATTCTAGCGTTTTGCCTAGAACGGGTCTCAACTTCTTCTTTAACCGAGGTATTCTGCCTGGAAAGGGTAATATATAAGTTGTCTCAAATAAAGAGACTACCACTTGCAAAGATTTCACAATGAATTCTCTATGCGATATTGAAGAGACTAGCCATCCACTAGAGTAATTTGACAACGAACTGCAAACTATCCACTCATAGAGAAGATAGCAAAAAAAGTAACGTCGACTTTTACGGGGAAATACAAGTGCTCTAATAAAGAGACCTGCTACTTGCTGTTATGGAGGATTGTAAAATGACTTCTTGGGGAAAATGTCATGACTTCCTGGGCAAAATGTCATGACTTCCTGGGGAATGAATCATGACTTCACGGGGAAGGCAGTATAGCTTCCTGGGGAAAACAAAATGGCTTCCTGGGGAAAACAAAATGGCTTCCTGGGGAAATGCCAGCATATTCCTGCTGAGAAGATAAAGTCTTCTCGTGCAAAATAAATGCACACTCAAACCAAGGCTCAAAGCTTGCAGAGATCAAAAGTAATAATATTGCTGGGAAGCAAAGATTCAAACTAGAAATAAACTGGAGTAAAACAGTCAACCAAAACACATCATTTGAGAAATAAACTCAAGGGGGAAACCCAAATCATCCAGACCAAGGCCTGTACAGGAAGGCTAAAGTAAAAAAAATCTTCCACGAGGGATAACTCAGTGGGGAGATTGAAAGAATATATACTTTCTGCCTAAGGCTGACACTCTATTAGAGAGAGGACAACACAACTCTGCAAAACAAGGTAATATGCAACAAGATATTGATGAATACGAATGAGCAATGATTTGCTAAATTTAACTATGTGTGATGTATGTATTAATGTATGAGTGTTATCATGTATATGTTGACAAAACAAACATATAATACCTGGGATAAACAAACAAAACTAACTCGGGCACAATCAACACTCGACTAAATCACATCCAAGATAAACATCCTATAAGAAAAATACGCACCAACTGAGGAAGCAAAATCCTACTGCATGGCTTAATTTCACTGGGGAGAAACATAATCCGGAAGTAAACAAATCATAACGACAAAACAGTATAAATATAGAGATATAACATCCTTCTCCAGGCTTCATCGGGGAATAGCACTCAGACTTTAATGGGGAAACAAATGTTTTCATGCGTAGCACTTCTACTGGGGATTGCAGTATTGATTTCAAATAAGGAGGATGGAAACCATATTGGCAAAATATCAACTGAGGATTTCGAGTTGACTTGATTGGGGAAATAACATACAGACTTCATTAGGGGAGATAACGCCTTATCATCAAGACATCACCTGGGGACTTCGTGCTGACTCCATTGGGGAGGTCAACACCATATCAAAGAGAGGAAACCCAGATACATTCTTCACTGGGGAAAACAGGGATACGTTCTTCAATTTTGAGAGTAAGCATCACACCAACTTATCTGGGGAAAGAGTATGAAATCTCATGGGGATAACAACTTGGAGAGTTAAGAAGTCAAACATTATAGCAAGGAATCAATCTTATGAGGATTTTAAATCAAACCCATCACTTGGCGAGCAAAAACCTAAAAAGTTGATAACCAATTCAACACTTCTTAAATAAAACACTTCCATTTCCTGATTATGGGGCAATCGAACAAAATGCAAATACCGCTGAAAGGAGATGCTTCACAAATGAGTCAAATCTCAGCATGCACGGGGAGGAAAAACTTCTATGAACTAAGCGAGGCCTTCACTGGGGAATTTCGGATTGAGTCTTCATATCATATAAACCTATTCCAACAAAAGGTGCCCTTGGATAGCCTTCCTGGGGAATCAAGAAGTCAACATATAGAAAGAGGTCAAACTCTTGGGGATTTTAAATCAAACTCCACACTGGGCAGGTGAAAACCCAAAAGCTGACAACTGTCTCAACACTTCTTAGAAAATATGCTGCCCTGGTCCAGTTACCTGGGAAATAAATACCAACAATCCCATCTCAGCACACCAAGGGGACGAGACCTTTCATCATATGAGAGAAGACTTCGCTGGGGAATCCAGAATAAAGACCTCTGACCAAGAAAACCCAAAAAGTCAGAAAATGAACCAACACGTGACTGGGGACACTTGGATTACAAACCCAATATTTCACCTTATGCCAATTGGTACCATCTTTAATATATAATAAACACGCCCATACCAGCGAAAACAACCTAAGAAAACCTTCCCGGGGAAAACAAAACTTCTCAAAACTACTGGAGTTCGTCCATTCATGGGATCACCACTTTTGTTTTCCTCTTGAATCACAAAATCTTAAAGTAAAAGTAAGTTGTAGATTCTTTTTGAAAAAACAATTTTGTTATTTAATTCTTTTTGCTTTGAAAATTATTATCAATAATAAATGGAGTCTTTGATAGTTGAATAAAATAAGAAATACAAAGAATTGGGTAAAATCTCAAATTTTATTGATAGAATGGTAGTTTGCGAATGGCGAGACTCCATGGATAATTTACAAAGTTTGGAAAATGGTAATATACAATGGAAAAGATACATTGAGATACAATGACCACTATTCACTCTAACAACTTTGAAATTATGAGCAGCAGCTTCTGTTGAAGTATGGTGAGGATCCAAGAAGATTGTTGCTTCAATGATCAAGTCTTGTCAGATGCACTTACTTGCCAAGAAAGTCCATAACTTTTGCCTAAGCTGCCCTACCGGGTTTCCAACTTAGTGGGAAAATTTATTCTATTTATGTCTCTAATTTTTGCCTCGACCGCCCTTTTGGGTTTTCGGCCTACCGAGATGCTCCTTTTTTCCTAAGCCGCCCTTTCGGGTTTTCAACTTAGCGATCTGTTCTTTTATTTCTTTAGGCGAAGTATTTCTTGACTGCATCAGCATTCATGGGACGTGGGAACTCCTCGCCGTCCATAGTTTCAAGAATTAATGCACTGCCAGAGAAGGCTTTCTTGACAACATATGGGCCTTCAAAATTGGGAGTCCACTTGCCCCTAGAATCAGTGTTAAAAGACATGATCTTCCTGAGCACGAGGTCGCCTTCTCTGAATTCACGAGGTTTGACTTTCTTATCAAAAGCTTTATTCATTCTCTTCTGATACAACTGCCCATGACACAAATTCGTCATTCTCTTCTCTTCGATCAAATTCAATTGGTCAAATCTGTTATGGACCCATTCAGCCTCTGACAACTTGGTTTCCATTATCACACGCAAAGAGGGAATCTCAACCTCAATTGAGAGTACCACTTCCATTCCATACACATGGGAGAACGGGGTTACCCCTGTTGAAGTGAGGACGATGTCCGATATCCATGTAAAGCAAAAAGGAGCATTTCATGCCAATCTTTATAAGTAACAACCATCTTCTGGATAATTTTCTTGATGTTCTTATTAGCAGCTTCAACGGCCCCGTTCATCTTTGGCATGTACGGAGATGAATTGTGATGGACGATCTTGAATTCTTCACAAAGTTCTGTCATCATCTTGTTGTTTAGATTCGAGCCGTTGTCGGTGATGATTCTGCTCGGCACACCATACCGACATATGAGATTATTCTTAATGAAACGCACAACCACCTGCTTAGTAACATTAGCATATGAAGTAACCAATTGCTACCAAGTTGAAATGGTGTCCATTAGAAGCTTTGGGTTCTATCATCCCAATCATGTTAATATCCCACATATAGAAAGGCCACGGGGAAGAAATAACATTGAGAAGTGTCGGAGGCACATGAATCTTGTCCGCATAAATCTAGCATTTATGGCACTTCTTTGCAAATTTATAACAGTCAGATTCCATTGTCAGCCAATAGTAACCTGCCCTTAGCATATTTTTAGCCATCGAATGTCCGTTGACATGAGTGCCAAAGGAACCTTCATGAATCTCATGCATCAACATGTATGCTTCGTGTCTATCCACGAATCTGAGAAAGACCATGTCATAATTTCTCTTGTACAACATATTTTCACTAAGGAAGAAGCTGCCATCCAATCTTCTCGGTGTCTTTTTATCTTTATTCGATGCCCCAATCGGGTATTCCTGAGTCTGGAGAAAATGCTTGATATCTTAATACCACGGTTTCTCTTCTGCTACCTCTTATACTGTAAACACATGAGCGGGCCTATCCAGTCGTCGAACCATAATTCGAGGTATCTCATTCCAAGTATTCATTTGATACATAGAAGCCATAGTTTCCAAAGCATCCGCCATTTGATTTTCGTCTCTAGGGATGTGATGGAATTCAACTTTATTAAAGAAGGGTAACAATCTTCTAGTATAATCTATGTAAGGGATCAAGCTGGGGTGACGAGTATCCCACTCTCCTTTAATCTGATTCATTACCAAAGCTGAATTGCCATACACATCTAGAATTTTAATTTTGAGATCAATAGCTTCCTCGAGACCCATGATGCAAGCCTCATATTCTACCATATTATTAGTACAATCAAATATCAACCTTGCAATAAAAGGAATGTGTGATCCATGTGGAGTGACAATCACAACACCAATTCCTTTACCATAAGCCTTCACAGCTCCATCAAATATCATAATCCAGTGAGATTCAGGATCAGGACCTTCCTCAGGTAATGGTTCATCACAATCTTTCACTTTTAGAAACATCTCATCCTCGTCGGGGAAATCATACTTCACTGACTGATAATTATCAACTGGTTAGTGAGCAAGATAATCTGCCAACACGCTGCTTTTAATAGCTTTTTGAGTGTGGTATTCAATGTCATACTCAGATAACAGCATCTGCCAGCGGGCAATCCTCCCAGTAAGAGCAGGATTTTCAAAAATGTACTTGATTGGATCCATTTTGGAGATCAACCAAGTCGTGTGATTCAACATATACTGCCGCAAACATTTTGCCGCCCAGGCCAGAGCACAACGTGTCTTTTCTAGCATGGAATATCGTGAATCACAATCAGTAAACTTTTTACTGAGATGATAAATGGCATACTCTTTCTTCATGTTTCATCTTGTTGTCCCAGAATACAGCCCATGGAATTATCTAACAATGTCAGATACATAACCAATGGTCTTCCTTCAATAGGAGGGAGCAAGATAGGAGGTTCAAGCAGATATTCTTTAATACTTACAAATGCCCTTTGGCAATCATCTGTCCACACACAACCTTAATCTTTCTTTAACAACTTAAAGATCGGTTCACACGTTGCAGTCATGTGGGAAATGAATCTGGAAATATAATTCAAACGCCCGAGGAACCCTCTGACTTGATTTTCAGTTCTCGGCGCTAGCATTTCTTGAATTGCTTTGACTTTATCAAAGTCAACTTCAATCCCTTTCTGGATAACAATGAAACCCAACAATTTCCCCGACCGGACATCGAAGGTACACTTATTTGGATTTAAGCGGAGACGATAATTCCTCAAACGCCGAAACAATTTCAACAAATCTTCGACATGCCCTTATTCAGTCTAGAAATCATATCATCAACATATACCTCAATTTCCTTGTGAATCAGATCATGGAATAGGGTTGTCATAACCCTCTGGTACGTTACACCAGCGTTCTTCAACCTGAAGGGCATCACTCTGTAACAGAATTTTCCCCAGGGTGTGATAAACGTTGTTTTTTCCATGTCCTCAAGAGCCATCCTTATTTGATTATACCCCAAAAATCCGTCCATGAACGAGAAAACTTTGAATTTTGTTGTGCTATCCACTAACATATCAATGTGTGGCAATGGAAAATCATATTTTGAACTAACTTTATTTAGATCTATGTAATCTACGCACATGCGAACTTTTCCGTCTTTCTTCGGTACTGGGACAATATTGGCAATCCACTAAGGGCACACTGATGTCACAAGAAAACCGACACTAATCTTCTTTAGAACTTCCTATTTGATCTTTACTGTCATATCTGGGTGAGTTCTTCGCAACTTCTGCTTGATTGGAGGACACTCTGGCTTCAGCGGTAAACGGTGCTCTACAATATCTGTATCTAGACCCGGCATGTCTTGATAAGACCAAGAAAAAATATCCACGTACTCTTTCAACATCTCAATCAACCTGCTCTTCACATCAGGATGTGGTAATGCTCCAATCTTGACTTCCTTTAGATCTTCTTCTGAACCCAAATTGATTACTTTCAATGGCTCTTTATATGGCTGAATGGAATTTTCCTCACGCTCAAGCAACCGTGAGACATCTTCTTGAATCTAATCATAGTCTTCTTCTTCGTCCCCATACACATGACATTCAAAGTTGGGAGAGGGTGCAAGGTCATTCTATTCAACAGGTTTTTTAATTAATCTGTACATATGATTTATGATTGCTTTTAGAAACTGACACATATAACAAGTGATCATGCAAATTGAATTTCAGTTATTATTTATTTTGAAAGGTTTTTTTTATTAACATTTTCCAATAAAATACAGAAAATAAAGACACAATTTGGGAAACAAAGACAACTTTTATTATTGATTTTAAAATCACAACAAACAGATAAGCCCATACAATATTAATACTTTCCACCTTGGGCTGAGTGAAAGCTTTTCAAAAAGATTAGCACAAACAAATTACTTTGAAACATGTATGCAAGAGGGAACATCAATGGTGACCCAGTTCTGAACCCTAACTCCGTGCGTCACATAATTCGGAATTTCTGGTTTTGCTTCATCTTCCATAATGGCATTAATCCCGGAAACAGTTGGATGAAGATAAACCCCGCTACGAAGGATGTCTTTATACTTTCCTGCAGCAGACTTCGGCTTCATGCTCTTACCTTTATCATTCTTCACAGAGAACCCCAAGCCATCTATGTTCTTGTTTACAGGTGGATCAACAATCTGTCCCCATACTTCACTATGGCCTTTATGCACAACCTGTTGGGCATCCTTAAACGAAGCCATAGAGTTCTCATTTCCTCTTACATTATCAATGGATAAATATTGGAACTGGGTTCCAACAGCAGCTTCATCCGCCTCCACAACGCTGAACGAGGACAAATGAGATATCAATAATGCATGTTCTCCATTTATAATTACCACTTTTCCTTCATGCACAAACTCCAATTTCTGGTGTAAAGTCAAAGTGACAGCCCCTGCCTCATGTATCCACGGCGGTCCCAACAAACAGTTGTAAGCGGGTATAATATCCATGACCTGGAAAGTAATCTGAAACAAATGTGGGCCTATATGAATAGGCAAGTCCACTTCACCAATAACATATTTCCTTGATCCATCAAATGATTTCACAATAATGCCACTTGGGCGGATGGGCGTCCCTTGATATTTCAACTTCATAAGCGTGCTCCTCAGTATAACGTTCAACACGGATCCATTATCAATCAGCATATTGGATTATGAATCATTCTTGCAGTTCATAGAGACATGGAGGGCCAGATTTTGATTCCTTCCTTCATCGGGAAGTTTATCATCATAGAAACTCAGGTTATTACATCATGTGATGTTCCCTACCACACTACTGAATTGGTCTTTAGGCATATCACTTTCTACGAAATCTTGGTCCAATACCCTCATTAAAGATTCTCTATGAGCAGAGGAGTTCATCAATAAAGCCAAGATAGATATTTTTGAAGGAGTCTGTAGTAGCTTATCTACAATTTTGTAGTCGCTCATCTTAATTATCTTCAAAATATCGTCCACCTCTTTTTCTAGCGTAGCTCCACTAGATTCACCCACTGCCTTCTTAGGTTCAACATCTTCAACAATTTTCTTTCCAGTACTAACATCTCCACGAACAACTGGTGCAAATACACGACCATTGCGGGCCACTCTGCTAGTATCAGCAATATTTCCAACATTAGGCATTGTCTGGATGGGAACTTCCACACCATCCTCTAATATTGTAGCATTATATTTGTAGGGTATAGCCTTATGTGACTTATAGGGGACAGGACCCGACAAACTAATCACTAATGGAGTAACAACTGGCTTGCTATGATATTCCACTTCAAAATTGGTGGGTGCATGAAAAACAAAGAACAATAACATTTAATCTCTCTTCAACATATTAAGTCATTACACAGTCATCCTTGGAAAACAAATCTTCATCTGAGGAGAAGTACTCATCTGCAGAGGCATACTCATTATCTGACTCTTCTTCAGCCAAACAAACCTCAATCATATCAACTTCATGGTAATCATCCCTTTGACCTGTAACCTTGATAGTTCCATTATCCAATAGCAACTTAACACCTTTCCTTACAATTGAACATCCTCGGGAGTCCCAGCAGTAAATTCGGCAAGATCCATACCGATGTTCTACCTGGCCAACCATATGGCAGAAAGTAGCATGCAATTGTACAAGATCCTCATTCATATATTCCAAATCAAAGATTTTGAACTCTCCAGGACATCCAGAAACCATGTTTACTTCCTCTTCATAATCTGCCCTAGGCCTGATTATATGGATGAGGCCATCATCCATCATCTCCTGCAAATCAGCCTTTATCTTGTCACAACCTTGTATATCTATACTGCAAATAACACAATCGGCATGGTCATGCATATAGTAGCTAAATTCAGAGGTATGCATGCATTTTCACCAAATCTCCTATAACCAAACTAATATCAAAAATCCGGAAGTCGCCTAAACAATTGGCCACCATATTCACAACACTTTCTCCTCCATGCTTGGGCAGAGGATTATCTTTCACATTAGGGCCCACATCCTTGAAATATGAGATACCAGACTTTACCAATTTTTGTACTTCAGTCTTCAAAGGATAGCAGTTCTCAAAATTGTGCCCTGGTGCTCCCTGATGAAAAGCACATGTTTGGTCTGCCTTGTAATACCAAGGCAACGGTGATGGTACAGCGGGAGATGGTCGGGTTTGAACCAACTTTTTTTGAATTAACGCCAGGAGTAATTATGTATAACTCATAGGAATAGGGTCATAACTCTCCCTTCTCTGATTATACCCTTGATTCCCCTGATGATATGGTCTTTGATAAGAAATGGTGGTTGGAGCTACACCAATAACTGGAGTAACTGAAGCGACTTGTTGATGACGCTGATAATTTCTTCTTGGAGGAGTAACCCTTCTTTCTTGCATAACAACATTTGTATATCCTTCCTTCTTCTTGGTAAACCCATAGGATGGCTTCTTCGCACTTCCGAAACTTTCACTTTTTGTTAAACGTCCCTCTCTTACAGTCTCTTCTAAGCGGATACCCATGCCTAGCATTTCAGTAAAGTCACTTGGCGCACTCGCTACCATCCTCTCATAGTAGAAATCACCTAGAGTCTTTAAGAAAGTCTTAGTCATCTCCTTCTCTTCCATGGGAGGAATCACTTGGGCGGCTACCTCACGCTATCTTTGTGCATATTCTTTGAATGATTCCCTGTCTTTCTGGACCATGGCCCTGAGTTGATCACGGTCAGGTACCATGTCCATGTTGTATTTGTATTGTATGATAAATTCTTCTCCCAAGTCATTGAAAGTATGGAAATTGACGCTGTCTAAACTCATATACCACTTCAGCGCAGCACCAGTCAAACTATCCTGAAAAAGGTGAATCAGCAGACGTTGATCATCAGTATGGGTAGACATTTTTCTTACATACATCAAAAGATGAACACGAGGAAAATTGTTTCCCTTGTACTTCTCAAACTTCGGGACTTTAAACTTCGCAGGTATCTTGACATTCGGGACCAAGCACAAATCATTCACATTCTGCCCGAACAATTCCTTTCCCCTGGGGGCCTTCATCTCTCTCTGCATCTTGTCAAACTGCTCTTGAAAATCATTCATTCTATCATAGAGACCCAAGTCTTCACTTGGTGGAGGAAAAGGACGACACATATCATCATTAACAACTGGTATCATATTCACCAAAGGGGGTGCAGCAGGAGCAACATGCACCACGGGAGGTGCAGGAGTAACAGTAGTCTAAACAACTGGAGTATCTTGAGGACCCAGATCGAAACCTTAGAGCACACAGTTCTCTGGCATTCCCCATGGATAACCTGGAGGCATGTGATTCTGAACAACAGTTGGAGTAGCAGACACAGGAACAGTCGGAGCTTCAGTAATAACCTTTGTCGGTTGAGGTTGAACACTCGGTGGCTGATTGTGATAAGCCACCAGATATTCCATTAGAGCAGTAAGATTGGCCATGTCGGCCTTCAAAGCAGAAACTTCCTCGCGCAGCTCGCGATTCTCTTGTTCTAAGTTATCCATCTTATTTCTGAAATTAGCTCGAGTGTTGTAGTGGTGAGAAAACTTGCTGAATGAAGTAAAGAAGCTTGGTAAGACACCTCGATATGCAAAGAAATGCAAGAAATATGTGCAATATGATGCGTGATGTGCAATGCACATGATTTATTTTATTATTAATATTTCAAGGGACTTAAATATTTATAGACACATTGCAAATATCAAAGTAATAACATATTTTAAATACTAAAAAAATTTATTATAATAACTTCAAAATGGATTACAAGTTTCAATAATCCCAAGTACAAGATGAAAATAAAGTTTAAAACCCTAAGAAGCAAAGCTGATGGAGATCACTCTATACGCTGGGGCTTCCCTGTAAGCCTGGCAATCTGAGCCTTCAACCTCTGGTTTTCTTCCGCATATCTGGTGGCAACCTCCTTCCCATCACCTGAATCAGGAAGTGAGCAAATATCATATAACTGAGGCTTAGGAGAAAATAAATCCCCTTGCCCATCCATCATATCTATAGCCCGACTCTCAAGAATCTCAACCAAGTCATCTTTCTCCTTCAAGTCCGCTCTATAGTAAATCTCTAAAGTTTGGCACTTATTCTTCCAAGCGTCCTTTTCCTGCTGCATCCTGACCAAAGCAAGCTACAGCTCTTCTATATCATCCAATAAGGGAGGAGTGGTCTTCACAAACAAATCAGGCATAGGTGCTTCCCGGGAATATGACATCTTTAACTGGATAGCTCTCGTTTGGACCCACTGAAGATAAGGCTCCAACGAAACAACCCCATAGGTCCCAAGTCTTTCCTACTCTTCCTATGAATGTGGCGCCAGGCCTTCACAATCTGCTCCCTAGCTTCCTTATGGTCTTCTCCCTCCTTCAGAAAGAAACTACTCAAATAAATACTATTTAGTTTATCCCTAATCGGATAACCAAGCTGTCATCGTGCAAGAACATGGTTGTAGTTAATTCCTCCCTTTGTACCAAGAAGAGGTACATTGGGGAAACTACCACAACTGTCAACAATCTCTATATCCTAGTAAGTTCGATGATACCAATCAATATCTGAGTGAGTAAGTTCCATGATCTTAGGAGCCCAACGGGGTTCCTTCCTGACATCCCCAAAAGCATCAGACTAAGGCATATGAGAAATAAACCACTGGTACAACAGAGACGTGCAACAGATAATCATCCCCCCATGATAAGAATTCTGAAGATGAATAGAGTAATAAGCATCACCCAACAATGTAGGAACTGGGTTTCCAATCATGAAGATCTTGATAACATTAACGTCAACAAACTTATCCATATTAGGAAATAAAAACAACCCGTAAGCAAGTAGAGCAAAGATGGCCTCAAAAGCGATTGTACTTTTCATCCTGGAAAATTAACGAGCTTTCTCCAATAAGAACTGAGCTGGTAATCCTCTAATACCTCCTTTAGTAGTCATATGGGCTTAAACCTCATACTTCCCCAGATGGATCAAAGCAGCAATATCGTGTGGTTTTGGCTCACCCTCCAAACCAGTAAAAGGAACATGATCGATAATAGGTAAATCCAATAGATAAGAATACTCCTCCAGTGTAGGCATCAACTAATAGTCATGGAAAGTAAAGAATGATACATTGGATCATAGAACTGGACCAAGGCCGAGAGAATACCCTCCTTTATCCTAAGCTTCATGAGAGGAATAATGAATCCATACTTCTTCCGAAAATCTGAAGAACACTCAATCTCGGGAATTAGACTGATCAACTCATCTATCTTGGGATATTTGAAAATGTATTTCCAAGTCTTTCTTTTTCCAGAATCTATGGTCAAAAGGTACCTGAGATATTTACAAATGGTAAACTTTCTAGTCCCTTGAAATGAAATTTCTCCAAAAGATGCTTATGAGTGCATGGATGCATGATGCAACAATCACACACAACATCACAAACATAGGGTTCATAGGTTCAACGTCACGAGCATGAGGTCGAAGGTACTACCCATAAGGTATGGTCTAAAAGATATCACCTGCCGAACAAGGTTCTAGAGGTTCCCAGAGTCTACATCCTTCCTTCGGATATTGCCAACTTTCCGATTAACTCGTTAATTAGTAATATTCTCAAGAAAAACTCGTCTGAGCATAGTATCACGTGACAACTATTTCCGGATTACTCCGTCATAGCTTCCACACTACACCTAAAAGGCCAAGATGGGTTAGGTATTCTACAGTCCTCAACTTCAGCAGGCTTCCAGGTCGAAAGTAGTACGTCTTCTGATTACTCGGTAAATGACACTACAGTCAAAGGGGCCTCCACTGAGTGGGGAATCTGATGCCTCCTTTTTTGGGATTACTCCCTCAAAGTTAATATGACTATACCGCCTATCCTATCTTAAAGTTTACTCAAGTCCGGGTATAGGACTTATAAGTAATCACCAAGCACCCTGAAAACCAGGAAAAGCCAAACAAACATATGTACAACATATAACACATAAATAACAATAGCACATATATAGATATAAATAAAGATAGGTTTAAACCACCTAGGGATGGACCAGCAAGGGGTCAATCTTTCCTCAGTGAAGTCGCCATTTTTTCTGTGTAGCGATAGAAATGTTTAAGACTAAGCCATTGGATTGACTAGACTTATACAGATCAAAATAAAAATCGCCACCGTGCTTTATTGTTTCCAAAGGAATGGGAAAAGAGCGAGTAACCCAAAAAGAGGGGGAAAGATTCTAGGTAAGGGGGTTGGTTGTGTAAAGGGAAGGTATTAGCACCCTAAACATCTACGGTACTCCGCATGAACCTCTTTGAAAAAACTGTATATTTTGGCTATAAAATGTTGTATGTAAAATAGATGGTGGAGGTGAGAGAAGAAATATATTTTTTATGATTTTTGCACCCGCCGCGGTTGCGAACCTTTAGGGCCTACGTACCACCTTTCGTGCAATAGGGGATCAGGGTACACGTAGTTCACCTTTAAAAAAATTTAAAACACATGTGTGTTGGTTAACTTTATGAGATAAGACACCATAGTCATTGTCCGTGTGGAAAATATACTTACTACCCACAATCATGAGAAAGGAGAATTTGCATCATCTCAAAGTGGAGGATATGGCTTGGATTTTAAAATTAACAATGTTTCATTCAACACCCAAGTGGAAAATATCTCTCTTCACTATATATTGTAGAAGTATAGTTGTTGCATCACTACAAGGATTGACAAGAGTCCAATATTTTGAGAAAGGTTTTAAAATAAAAAGCCAAACTGGCAAAATGGTTTGAAATGAGATTGATTGACTTTTAGTCTTCTCAAAAAAATGTCAAAGTATTATTAAATCGATTGGAGTTTATTTATGAAAAATGTTTTGAAAATGAATGGACCTAAGTCCAAGTTTATTATGAAAGTGGTTCAAGTTTAAAAACAAGAAGAGTTTTCAAAAGGAAGAAGAATATTTTTGAAATTAAAGAAGATGGGAGGAGAAGAAGAGACTATCCTAAAGCATAAGGTAAAAAGCTAAGGATAAGAACCATCTAACCAACAAAAAGCCAATACTTGACATTATGAGTCAAGATAGAATTCCCATTATTTGGATTGAAACCAAGTAAGCAAAGATACTAGACCTCTTGAGAACCAAACGTCAAGTGTATTAAGTCATCACAAAAATTGGGCAGAGTAACAGTTGTATACGGGTGAATTCCAGATTACAAACAAAGTATGTAATCAAAATAACCTGCATACAAAACAAACAAATAACCCAATGTCTTGTGGTAAACCTCAAGAACTCCAGACAAAATATCAATTAAGGTCACAAGGTCTCCAATATAGGCCAAGGTTTCTATTCCCAAATCTAAGAAGTCCAATACTCCATAATGCCAAGGATAGTAACCAAATAGTCCAAGTATCATTAAAGTTTTTTATGACTCATGTTGATTATTAAGTATCTTAAAAAGAAAAGAAAAGCTCAAGTGAGAAAAATAAAAATGATAAGAATATAAAGGGGCTCAAGTGAGCAAAGATGAAAAATAGAATAAAATGAAATGCTTAAAGTAAATGGTGCATAAAATAAAAGGGCATAGAATAAAAACACAAGATAAAGTCAATTATTATTAATTAGTGGTTAGTTGGATGACCATCTTAAAACTTGCATTTGGAACTCATTTGAGGATTTGTAGAACCAAAGCCTCCACACAACAAGTTTCATTTGCTTTTTGTCAAGTATATCATCCATTTAGAAATTCTCACAAGTACCATTTAATGATCAACGATGTTTAAGTGATCCACATTGACCAAAAGTCATATAGATCCATTAGAGGATTGGTAGAACCAAAGCCTCCATACAATGAATCTCAAGATTATTGGATCAAAGAGATCAAATTAACATACTTCGGCTAGCAAATATATGTTTGGGCCACGAATGATCATTTATACAAATCGGGACAAAATTTAGCGTTATGTTAAGCAACCGTAAGTGGACTTATATAGAAGTCGCACCTATTTTGAGGTCGGTCAATAGCAATCTATGCACCATTTGTTTTGAGACATGATATAGAGATCATGCTCCAATAACACTTAGTGCAATAAGAAAGGGATGAGATGAAGAAGGGTGAGGGAAAATATACAAACCACATTTGAATTAAATTTTAATCAAACTATTATTAAAATCATTCATCCATATTTATGGAGTTAAACTCAACACCATAGATCCAATGATGTTAACAAAGTTCATGATCAAAAATTCAACCCAAGATCAGCCTGAAAATAATCACAAAATAATAATACATTTATTATATACATTAAAAAGGGTTTTAAAATGTTTTAAAATAGAAAATAAAAAAGAAAAATATCAACCAATTTCAAATTAATCAAGAAATAATAAGTAAGACCATAGAAAAATCAGAGATGAACTCAAATATTGTTGTAAAACTTTTGGTAATTTTTTAAAGTCAGAAGCTATTTTTAAACTAATTAAAATTGCTCAAACAAATAAAAAATAGATCAAAAATAGTAAACATCAATATAAAATTCTATAAAATTTCCAAAAAGTAAAAAATATGTAAAATGATATTTATGAATTTTTTTTAGAATTAAAAAATGTCAGAAAATATTTTTAAAGTAATTAAAAGGAAGCAAATAATGCAAAAAATAAAAAAACTATCAAATTTCAAAATAAAAATGTGAATAAATAGTCATGAGATCAAAAATAATTCAAACTATGTTTGTGAATTTTTTTATAATTTTTGGATAAAAAATAAAAGACTTATGAATTTTGAAAATTAAATCAATTAAAATATAAAATCAGAAAATAAAATAAAACCAAAAAGATGTGGACCATCAGATCATAGTCAAAACGCGTTAGTAAGCTGATCCAATGGACCAGACGCGTTGTGCTTGATATGGACCTTAGTGAGATATGCATAGGATCAGAAAAAAGCCAACCAATGAAATTAAAACGTTTGACACGCTATCATTGGCTGAGATGAGACATGTCATCGTCTTTAACCTCCGGACACCCTGCAATGGAGATTTTGTGAGATCCTTCAAATGAAAAAATTAGGATCCCAGACTAGTATCATTGGATTCGTCTCTTCAAGACGATCCTAACACCACCGCCGCGCCAAATCTATATAAGGTATGGAAAGAGATATGAATCAAAAACCAATAAAATAGCGAGCACCTTCAATTTGAGATTTCTCTCTCAATTCTAAATGGATTTAAAAATTGTAAGAAGCACAAGAATCAGGAGAAAAAGTAGAATAAGTTAGTGCTTTATTTGGATCCAAATGGTGGAGAATTCTACCTTTTCTAAGTTCAAGTAAGAAGTTTTGAAACTGGACTTCTGTAGCCATAATTATGGCTCGTTTTGCTTGGTTTCAGTGTTGGAGAGTTTGTATGATGCTGAAGGAAGATGAATGTGAAAAGAATTTTGGAAGAAAAGGCTTGAATCTCAGAAACTGATTTCAAAATTTTGAAGTTCGTGTGAGGTTTTGACAGAGTGTATTTAGCTCTCAAAGCTTCAGGAAATGAATGGGGGTGACCCTCTATTTATACGGAATTAAATGGAATGTTCAAGCGTGTGTAATGATGAAGTTTGGAGGGAAACCGTGTGAACCTGATACACGAGCAAGGTGTGATCTGTTTTGCATCAAAACTTATCCAATCCTTGCATTTTAAGGCTCTAATCCACTTTAGAAACTTGGTTAAACATGTTTAGATCACAAACGCGTGCTAACTTGATTTTTAGAAGCCAAAACATGAATTTCAAATTCTGACTTATGAAGAAACTTCAATTCCAAGTTACCAAGTTCAACTCAATGGCATTCCCAGCTCAAGGGCTCTTAAGGAATGATTATTGATGCTTTAGAAAGATGAGATTACAAGCTTTGCAATGGAAAAAGAATGGAATCAAATGGACGTTTGAGATGAAAGTTGCAATGAGTCAAAGTTGGGTAAAAAGGGTTGACTTTCCATACTTAGAAATATTTCAAATTTTTCTTCAAAAGTGACCTATAATGTTTTGCATCCAAACATGGCCTTCCACTTGGAAATTGCTCTTGACAAAAAAAGATGGCATGAAATAAGCCTCTTGAATGACATTTTGAGACTTGAACCATTCAAAATCTCCAAAAATTGAGAGAGTTGTGAATTGTTGAAGTTGGCAAAAAAATCATGAAATGACCTATAATATTTTGTATCCTTAGGGCATCTTACATCCATTTTCTCACTTTTCACATAAAAGAAAGCATAAAGTTCACATCCTTAAGATCATTATGGAAAAATAATGGGTTCAATGTGATAAAAATGGACCAAGTTATGATCATTTGAAGTTACACCTGAGAAATTGGGGGTTCATCTAGAGGACTTGTAATCTTTCTTTAACATTAAGTTTCTTCCACATGAAAACTCCTTGAAACTTTTGAAGTGATTTGTTGGTAACCCTTTAAACATAAGGATGTCTTTGGAATCACTCAAAAATACCAAAATATGAGCAAGATATACTTCTTTGAAGTTCAAAACCCTAGCTCCTAGATGAAGAAAATGCTTTGAGGAACTTTGACAATTTTGGACAAACTTCTTGTACCAACACTTTTGCTTTGTTAATAGAAGTTGTTGAGTATGATAATGAGAACTCATAGCAACCAAAACCACTTCCATATCTTGATAATTGAGAGAAATGTGCACTTGTGACCAATGGGAACAAGACCTTGTCCAAACATGACAACTTCTTCAATCAACCCCTTGTACTTTTGAATTAATCTTGATAACTTTGAAATTTGATGAACCAAGATAAACCTTGCCATGACAATTCTTGCAACATAACTTCAATGATGAGGTTTGAACTTCTCAAGCTTTATTGACTAGGGCATGGAAATAAACTCATGAACCCATGGATCAACTTGCTAAGCCACATTGCCTTTACCTACATTATTAACAAGTAAGACAAACCAAAATTGCATTTTGTTAATTAGAAAAAAAGTCAAAACAAAACATGCATAATCACAAAAGAAAAACAAGTCAATGTGCTTGGTCATCTCTCAAAGATCAAAGCTAAATATAGGAAGGAGAACCAAAATCCCTAATGTGATCTTGTTGTGATTGAATCAACATGGTATGATGAAGGGATCTTAGGGGAAAAAATTGGGGTAAAACACTGAGGATGAAGACTATTTTGATGAACATTATCCTCCTGTTGATGACAGATACAAGCAGCTAAAAGACCGTCTTAAGGCCATGGAAATCCAGAAAAGGCCTGGATTGGATTTCAGAGAGCTGGGTCTTATTCCGGGGGTGGTTTCGGAACACCATCTGTGATATTATGTTCGGAAGATCCAACCCCATACTGCTGACATAAAGTTATGGGTTCACTTCTTTCAAGAAAGTTTGTCTGGTACACAACTCAAGTGGTTCTATCAACTGGAGGGAACCAACATCTGTACTTGGGAAGACTTTGCTACTGCTTTTTACAAGCATTATAAATACAATGCCGACCTTGCACCAACTCGCGTGCAACTACAAAACATGACCATGGGCTCGAATGAAGGGTTCAGAGAATATGCCCTAAAATGGAGAGACTTAGCTGGAAGAGTGCAACCTCTCTTGTCTGACCTAGAGCTAGTTGATATGTTCATGGGCACTCTAATAGGTCCATTATTTAATCATCTAATTGGGAGTTCTTCATCTGGTTTTACTGAGCTGATTCTAACTGGAGAACAAGTTGAAAGCAGTTCTAAGATCGGGAAAATTCAAGTGGTTGCGCCTTCGAGTGCTGTGAAGCAGACATTCAATGGTAAGAAGGAGATCAATGTTGTTTATGGCCATAAGGGCCATGGTAAATATGACCGTAATTAGCCTGTGGGAGCCATATTAATTTCTAATCCTGCACCCGTTCCACAACAACAACAAGGCAATAGGTGTAGGTCAGACGCTCCGGGAAGGTAGTTTACCAAGATTAATATGCCATTGTCTCAAGCGTTACAACATTTACTAAAAGTGGAGCTGATTACACTAATAGATCCTCCTCAGAACCCCAACACTTCCTCTCCCAAGTACAATCTCAATGCTAGATGTGCTTATCATTCCAACAGTCTCGGGCATGACACGAACAACTGCTAAACCCTGAAAAACAAAATTCAGGACATGATTGACAACAAGTAGATTGAGTTTGATCCCCCGGAGACCTCGAAGGTAATTATTGTGCATATGTTGAAGCATGACAAAGGCATAAGTACCATTGACGATGTTATTTATATGGATACTGTAAGTGAATTGGTTACTCCTCTACCAATAATCAAGAAGAATCTGCTGCAGGCCGGTTTATTTCTGGGTTGTATTGAAAAATGTTATTGTTGCACAGCCCAACCCAATGGTTGCAGATTACTAAAGGAATGCATTCAACGCCTAATGGACAATAGTATAATTCTGATCGAGAAGGTTCTGTCTACTGAGAATCTGTGTCAAGACTTATCTGTGGTTTCTTACCCTCCTGTCAGAATCACCTCCAAAGGTCCTGTAAGGATTATTTCCAATCTGAAAGCTTCTTCTCTAATCATCACTACACCTGGACCTATCCCATATTCTTCAGATAAAGCTATTCCTTGGAACTATGGATCTGACGTCTACTATCATGGCGTCAAACAAGAACTACCGACTATTGAAGATGAAGTTACTGAAGTTGTTGACTTTGGCATTGCCAAATATTGCTGGAACCGATAAGGTTACTAGAAGCGAAAGAGTTTTATACCCGAAAATATCTCCAAAGACTATTTTTACACCTATTAAAGTTACAACCACCGAGTCAACTGTTGAGGCTCAGGGCAAAGAGCAAATAATAGAGCCTGCCCAGACGGGGGCGCCTAAAGAAGTTACAACTGAAGACAACTTTAGGCAAGAGTTGGAAGAGGTATTGAAGATCATCCACAAGATCGACTACGATATTGTTGAACAGTTGGGGCATACCCCATCCAAGATCTCTATGTTATCCCTGTTACTGTGTTCTGAGGCCCATGCACAGGCTTTAGTGAAATTTTTGAAGATTGCTCATGAACCACAAGAGATTTCTACCGATCAATTTGGAAGTTATGTTGCCAGCTTAACGACCAACGGTGGATTAGGTTTTTCTGATGCAGATTTGACTCCGGAAGGGAGAAACCACAATAAATACATGTATGTCTCCATTGAATGCAGGGGAAATACTTTTGATCTTGTAATTGTCGATACTGGTTCTTTGTTGAATGTCCTACCAAAAGGCTCTCTTGACAGACTTGATTACAAAGGGGTCGTACTAAAAGCCAGTGATATTATATTTTGAGCCTTTGACGGATCCAAAAGGATGGTACACGGGGAAGTGGATCTTCCAATCAAGGTAGGTTCACAGATCTTTGAATCCACCTTCTACGTGATGGATATTCGGCCAGCTTATTCTTGCTTACTGGGACGCCCTGGATCCATGGGGCAGGCGATGTTACCTCTACCCTACATCAGAAATTAAAATACCTTGTGAGCAGAAAGATTGTTACTGTTTATGGTGAAGAAGAGTATATGATTAGCCACTTGAACTCTTTCCAGTATGTAGAGATTGACGGTGAATTCATTGAGACTCCCTGCCAACCTTTTGATGTCTTCCTTCATTCCTCACCTAAATATGTCTCTACCATTCCCAATGTTACTAGGGTTTCGCCCAATATGGCTTCATTGAAAGATGCTAAAGCATCCATAGAAGAAGGTGGTTGTACTATTTAGGGTCAGCTTCCTGACATCCCCTATAAATTTTATAAGTTTGGTGTGGGTTTCACTGCAGAGGGTCAGAGGGTTGTTCATCGCGCTCGAGCTAGAAAACCACCATTCCACATAAGTAACAACGGAGTCAACATAATAGAAGATGCTGAAAGTGATTATGACCTTAATAGCCTGACATTTCCTACCATTGGCAATGGGCTCAGAAATTGGAAGGCCGAGGACATTATCTCTATCTCCTTTAGTCTGGAGTAATAGCTACATTTTTGTTTTTTATTGCTTTCAAGTTTTGGCTTTGTAATATCTGAATAATGACTTTAAACCTTGTGTTTTACCCGGGGCACAACGGTTCATTTGTTAAGGGTTGTTATTTCATAAACATATTTTCATTTAATAAATCATTGGACATTTTGCATTCAAATTTTGACCTCTTTTTCTTTCTTTTACTTTTATCACTTCCAAATAGCTATGTGTTCTTACACACACCCACACAATACATTGCAGATCCGCATCCACTCTCGATCTCGTTGGTAATGACTCTACTACTGTCACTTATGACTTTGAAAATCCAATCTACCAAGCTAAGGACGAAGGTGAGGAAGATTGTGAAATACTTGGAGAACTTTCCATACTATTAATGCAAGAGAAAAAGGCCATATAACCACATGAAGAGCCAGTTGAAGTGGTAAAATTGGGTTCATAAATAGACAGTAAAGAGGTCAAGATAGGAGCCATCTTAGAGGAAAGTGTCAAGAGCAGGTTAATACAGATGTTGCATGAATATGTTGAGACCTTTGCTTGGTCATACAAAGACATGCCAGGGCTTGATACCGATATTGTGGTTCACCGTCTGCCGATTAAAGAGGGTTGTGCTCCGATAAAATAGAAGGTTTGTCGTATGCGTCCCGAGATTTCAGAGAAGATCAAGGATGAGGTTATGAAACAATTCAATGTAGGGTTCTTATCAGTGACATCATATCCTCAATGGGTTGCAAATGTTGTTCCAGTACCAAAGAAAGATGGCAAGGTAGGTATATGTGTAGACTACAGGGATCTGAACAGGGCGAGCCCCAAAGATGACTTCCCACTTCCATATATTGATGTTTTGCTCGACAACACAGCTCAACACAAGGTATTCTCCTTCATGGATGGTTTCTCATGGTATAATCAGATTAAGATGGCACCCGAAGACATGGAAAAGACTACTTTTGTTACACAGTGGGGCACTTTCTGCTACAAGGTTATGCCTTTTGGGTTGAAGAACATCGGTGCAACATACCAGCGTGTTATGGTAGCTTTGTTCCATGACATGATTCATCGTGAAATAGAGGTCTATGTCGATGATATGATAGTCATATCACAAACGGAAGAAGAGCATCTAGACCATCTGCATAAGTTGTTTGATAGACTGAAGAAATACAAGCTGAGATTGAATATGAAAAAATGCACCTTTATGGTGAGATTCGGTAAACTCCTAGATTTTGTTGTCAGCGGTAAAGGTATTGAGGTTGATCCCACCAAGGTTAAGTATATTAAATAAATGCCCGCTCCCTTCACCAAGAAATAAGTCAGAGGTTTCTTGGGACGACTGAACTATATTGCCAGATTTATTTCTCATTTGACCTCTACTTGTGAGTTGATCTTTAAGTTACTCAAGAAATATCAGATAGTGAAGAGGAACGACGATTGCCAGACGACCTTTGACAAAATCAAGGAGTACCTACAGGAACCTCAAATACTGATGCCACCAGTTGAAGGAAGACCTCTGATCATGTATTTAACAGTGTTAGAGAACTCAATGGGGTGTGTACTGGGGAAGTATGACGAGTCTGGTCGAAAAGAGCATGCAATATACTACCTTAGCAAAATGTTTACCGACTGTGAAACAAGATATTCACTGCTCGAGAAGACTTTATGCACTTTGGCATGGGTTTCTCTTCGACTAAGACAGTATATGTTGACTAATACTACCTTATTGATCTCTAAAATGGATCCCATCAAATACATATTCGTGAATCCTGCTCTCTCAGGAAGATTAGCCAGATCGCAAATGGTCTTGACAGAATACGATATATAGTACACCACTTAGAAAGCAATCAAAGGAAGTGTATTGGCAGATCATTTGGCTCATCAAGTTGTAGACGACTACCAATCTATGAACTTCAAATTCACGGACGAGAACATTATTCTATTTACAGATTATGAAGAACCTGGACCATATGAAGAACCTAAGCCAGGATTTAGATGGACTATGGTTTTGGATGGAGCTTCAAGTGCACTTGGCAACAGAATAGGTGTTGTAATTATCTCTCCTCAGGGTTTCCATATGCCCTTCAAGACCAGATTATGCTTTGAGTGTACCAATAACATGGTTGAATACGAAGCATGCATCATGGGTATTAAAGCTACTATTAACCTAAGAATTAATTTCTTGAGCGTATATGGAGACTCGGCCCTGGTAATCAGTCATATTAAGGGAGAATGGGATACTAAGCATCTGAATCTCATTCCTTATAGAGAGCATGTGCTGACCTTAATTTTGTACTTTGAGGATAACACTTTTGAGAACATCCCCAGAGAAGAGAATCAGCTGGAAGATACGTTAGCTACCATGTTGTCTATGTTCAAAGTAAAATTGGATAACGAGGCTCCCAGAATAACCATTGAGAGGCTAGACAAACCTGCACACTGCTATGAAGTTGACACTGACGGAGTAGAAGAGAAACCTTGGTTTCATGAAGTGAAAGATATCTTGAGGCTCAAGAGTATACTGATGGAGCATCTATCAAAGACAAGAAATTCCTACGAAGGTTCTCAACTAAGTTCTTCCTGAGAAATGGAATTCTGTACATGGGAAACTATGATTCGACTCTGCTTCGTTGTATGGACAAGAAAGAAGCAGAGAAGATTATGGAAGATATGCACCAAGGTATCTTTGGTACTCATTCCAGTGGACATAGTATGTCTAAGAAAATTCTAAGAGCGGGTTACTATTGGTCGACTATGGAAACTGACTGCCATCGCCACTCAAGGACTTGTCACAAATGCCATATATATGCCGACAAAGTACATGATCCTCCAGTACCTCTGTATGTCTTGACTGATCCTTGGACATTTGCATGGTGGGGAATTGATATGATTGTAGAGATCAAACCCACTGCTTCCAACAAACATCACTTTACCCTCGTCGTTATCGATTACTTCACAAAGTGGGTTGAAGCAACCACATTTGCCTCTGTTACTAAGAATGTTGTTGCCTGCTTCATTAAGCATAATCTTATTTGTCGTTATCGCATCCCCGAAAGGATTATCACAGACAATGGTACAAATATAAACAATAATATGATCACAGAACTCTGCACGCAGTTCAAGATC
Organism: Vicia faba; assembly: GCA_948472305.1. Classification (NCBI taxonomy): domain Eukaryota; kingdom Viridiplantae; phylum Streptophyta; class Magnoliopsida; order Fabales; family Fabaceae; genus Vicia; species Vicia faba. Next base: position 380,214,560 of record OX451738.1, read on the forward strand.
AAACACCACAACTCTTCTCCGTATCGACCAAAGATGAATGGCACAGTGGAAGCCACCAATAAGAATATTAAGAAGATTATACAGAAGATGACAGTGATGTATAAAGACTAACACGAGATGTTACCATTTGCTCTCCATGGCTATCGCACTTCAGCTTGGACTTCAACTGGGGAAACCCCATTCTCTCTAGTTTACGGTATGGAAGTTGTATTTCCTGTCGAAGTTTAGATTCCTTCACTGAGAATTATAAAATATGCAGACTTGGACGAAGACGAATGGTTTCAGACTAGGCTGGACCAATTGAATTTGATTGAAGAGAAGAGGCTTGCGACTATTTATCATGGTCAAATGTATTAGAAGCGTATGATCAAAGCCTTCAATAAGAAAATCAAGCACCGGGTATATCAGGCTGGTGACTTGGTAATAGAGCGCATCATCCTACCGCAGGGTGATCCCAGGGGCAAATAGACTCCCACCTATGAAGGGCCATTTATGGTCAAAAAGATATTTTCGAGCGGTGCCATGATACTTACCACCATGGACAGTGAAGATCTTCCACATCCTGTGAACGTGGACATAGTTAAAAAATACTACACATGAAAACGACCCACTAGGTTGACTGGCCTAGGAAAAAATAAGGGCATCTCGGTGGACCAAAAGGGTTTGGGCAAAAATCAGGGATATATATATATATATAAAAGACTGTACACCGAGCAAGTTGAAAACTTGAAAAGGCTACTTGGGCAAAAAAGGGTATCCCGGTGGACTGAAAACCCGAAAGGGCGGTCCAAGCAAAAGTTAGGGAATAAATAGTACGATTATATCCTGTTGGATCACTTACAACCATCTTTATTACCAATATCAAGTTCGAATGGTGCCGATCAATTCAATCAACTTCTTCCGACAGTAAGGGATGAGATGCTCGAAGACATATGGGCAATAGCATATTTGAAACCTGACGAGATCATTTACACATAGCTATATGTTTTGTTTTCACTTTATGCTCCTTTCATTTCACGATGATTTCCTCTTACTAGGATTTTTGTCCCTTTGTACAACAATCACCTGCTTGTAGGAAAACTATCAATATAAACACAATTTCAAAGTTCAAACTTTGTTTTACCTTTTCTGTTTTATGTGCAAAAACGTCCAATGATTAAATTGAATGAACACATGCATATGAATACGATTACTACTAATAAATATGCATAAAAACAGGAATAAGCATTTACTCAAGACTCTAGGAATTGGAATAACATTCAAGTCATCCACAAAATCCCTAATGAATTCACCCCACAGAGCAGTCCCCATAAGATTATCCCCGATGGAGTCATCTTCACAAACTCGACACATTCCCCACGATTCAGTAATATCCTAATCATACTCACCAACATATCCCCCTAACGGACTAAGGAGTATAATCTTTCCTCAGCAATGTCACCAACCTACAGAATCCCAATCTTTAACGGATTATGACTTTAGCATAGTTCACAGGAAATATCTTCCCCAGTTGAGCATATTTCTCTAACACGGTAAAATTCCTCAGCAGAGCATATTCCTCAGTAGAGTGTTTCTCTAGCTGGGTTTATTTCCCCGACATGGTTTATCTCCCCAACATGGTTTATTTCCCAAACAGGATACAATCTCCCTAGCTTGAGTCTATCACTTCAACTACTACAAATCACTGGAAAAACTTCTCTCTCTGACAAAGGGTAGTCGAAACCACTATCCCTAGAGAGTTGCTACAAAATCTGAAACTAGGACTAGATATAAGCAAATCTTATCCTTCCCAGATGAGTCAACATCCATATTGAAAACTCGGTCAGACAACACCTCGAAAGGTTATCCATCTCTTTTATCCTCAATCAGGTTATATAAGAATTAAACTCCCTAGTAGAGCGATGAACGACCAATATTCTGGAACTCTTCTCCCCAAGCAGAAATCAACATTCCCCAACGGATTTTCTTCAAACAATAAGCAGGAATCCCCAGCAGAGACATTCTAAAACAAGATTGAAGAATTACCGTCTCCATCCCCAGCAGTAGTCCGGGATTTATTTTCCCGATAAAAAATGTTATACAAGGCTACCAATATGCTTCAATGACATCTGACATTCATACATCATTTATCATATCATATGCATACGAAACACATATAGCACGCTCTCATTTTCTTTAAGAACATCATTACGCAATGCATTACATATATCATGACATTGCATAAATACTAACTCTATCTTTTCAGGTAAATTTCACAAACAGACGAACATCATCAACAATTTTCTAACATGTCGCAGAGTGATTCCTGAAACAGGACGGAGCGACTATCTACATGACTAGAAAATTTCCTTCAGGAACTGATTTCTGACAAGTATTTCCCTCGGAGACTAAATCTGACAAGTAGCTACTTAATCACTTTCCCCAGAGAGTCATTCTGAAAATCATCTCTTCTAGATGAAGTCGGGCGTAGACATCTTCTAGTGCATCATTCAGAGGAAATCAAGCGTAGGTTCCTTCTAAAACTCTTTTGGAAAAAGTCATGTGTAGGATCTTTCCAATATTTCTTCTAGTTGAAGTCGGGCGTAGACATTTTCTAGTTCAGATGAAATCAAGCGTAGATTCATTCTGATATTCTTTTTGGACAAAGTCGGGCGTAGACTCATTCCAAACATATATTCTAGACAAAGTCGAGCATAGACTCATTCTAGTATATCATTCAGATAAAGTTAGGCATAGATTTTGTTTTGATACTCTTTTTGGAAGAAAAAAAGTCAGGCGTAGACTCCTTCCAATATCTCTCCTAGTTGAAGTTAGGCGTAGACATCTTCTAGTTCAGATGAAATCAAGCGTAGATTCCTTCTGAGACTCTGTTGGACAAAGTCGGGCGTAGACTCGTTCCAAACGTATCTTCTAGAAAAAGTCAAGCATAAACTCATTCTAGTACATCATTTAGATAAAATCGAGGGTAGATTCACTCTGATATTTCTTTTGGAGAAAGTCTGACGTAGGCTCATTCCAAATATATCGCCTAAGACAAAGTCAGGCATAGACTTATTCTGATATTCTTATCAAAAGTTACTCTGGATAGCATCTATAAGCTCATATTTGACGACATCTTGTCACTCTCCAAATGGAATATTTAAGCCCATTCCCGGTATAATAAACCAACAGTGTTACTTCGTGCACAGGTGAGTGCAAATTTATGGGCACTTAGGTGTTCAATCATCTTCTACCTTCAAGTCACGAATGGTGGACGTGCCAATATAACTCTTCATGTTTAAGAAGATTGAACAGGGGCAGTTGTTGTACCCCAAAATTTGCGCTCCCATTTTTTTCTTCAAGACATTCTCATAAGGTTCTCAAATGCTCAAGGTGGCTCAAGAATTTATCAGACAAATTCTCCTCCTAAGCAATGGGTCCATAACTAGGGTTTTGAGTTTCTCAAGGAAGATTGGGTTTCCAAAGACTCAAGTGATTTTCATGGGTCCTAATATGTATTTAAGGAAGCCCATGTCAAGTTTCAAGCCTTGCATCACAAGTTTGCTCAGTAAATTGCTCAGATGACTGAAAATCAACTGTATTGGGTAAAAAGTCAAATGTGGTTAACATACAGTCGAACCTCAAGATTTTTGGTCAACATCAACATTTTGAAGTGATATTCATCATTTGATCAAGGGTTGATCATGATTCCTCAAGAAAAACCTTTAAATCATCAAAATTCAAAAGTTTCCAAATTAGGTTTTCCTTAGGAGAAGTCAACTGAACTTTGACCAAGCATAACTTTCACATGCTTCATCAGATTTTCCTCAATCATAGCCCATTTTGAAGAAAATTCAATTCTCTATAATTTTTTCTATTTAAACTCAAGTACAAATAATATATCATTTGAGAGATGTAATCCAATACATTACAGGTCATTTCAAAAGTCAACAAAAAGACATTTTTTGTCAAGGCAACTTACATCAAGATAAATCTTCAAAAGAAAACATGATTAACATAGAGGTTATAGAGGACATCTTAAGCTTTCCAAAAGGCCACGAATCACCTTCAAAGGATAAAAATAGAGTGAGTTATGACCATTACAAGTTGGGAAATTTTGAGTAAATGTATGAGTTCAAATTGAGCAAGCTTGATATTTAGGACTATTGGGCCATGGTTTAAGAGTTCAAACATGTATTATACTCTTCCCACACTTAAAACCTTGTCTTACACCCCCTTGACCTTTTTATTTTTATTTTTATTATTTTTGATTTAATTCATTAATAATATAAAATAAACAAGATAAAATTACAAGAGTCCAAGCCCATCATATCTTTGCCCTATTTTTCTCTATATATTCAGACATCAAAGAGAGAACCCTTACACACGAAACCCTTGCCTCAAAAAGTGTTTAAAAGGTCAAACTTTTTCAAAGAACCCTAGAATTTCAAACTCTTGATACAAACTCTTCTCACTATAAACAACCCTCTTATTCATTCCTAATAATCCCACAGAGTAAGGTTGGGTTGGTTTTGATGTTCCAAAACACGTGAAACTTCATCGCATGGCATAATCGATTTAACATTCTTGCAAATTCATATTTTTAATTTTGTTTTGTTTTAAACTGTATTAATCTCACTAACATGCTCCTGAGGTGTATCTGAACAGGTCTAGACCATTATAAGGGTCTCATGCACGATGAAATGAAGGATACCATGTTTGCTCCGATTGGCCTTGTTTGCTTCATAGCCCTTAAACCAATCAGTTTTAGCCCACGAAAAGCATTTTTTTGAAATCACAACCCTTGGTTTAGGGGGATAGGACGTTTTTGGATCACTAAGGCTTTATATTTTGCAGGTTTAGTGGAAGCAGTCTACAGAAGAAGACGACCGGAGCTAGGGCTCCAGTGCCTATCCGACCAATTTAATCATGTTTTATATTTATTTTATGGATTGATTTATATGAATGAATGAAAAGCTGCCCCAACGGTATAAGCGTGCATGTTAGAGCGTTAGTGTACTAGGGCACGGGTTTGATCCCTGGCCCTGGTATTTTGATTTTTTTCACATTTTTTCTTGTTTACAGATCATGCGCGAGCCAGTACAATGTGTTTACCATACACTCTCACCTCATCACCACCAGATCTTCATAATCTCAGATTAGACGCCCCAGATCTACACGACCACGGTGAACCTACTTGGACCAACACATTGGATCTCAGGCAGGCGTATAGGCTTGTTGTTTAGGCCTAGTAATTCCTGTTTCTCACACCCCCAGTTTGCTTCTACAACAGACCCATTCCTTTTTTAATTATATTGCTTTAACCTTTTTTTAAGCATAATTAACTCTTTTCTAAAATTAAAATTAATATTAATTTAGACTTAAGGTTTTTTTAATTAAGTTAACAAAAATTAATTTTCCTTTTTAATTAATTAAATTAATTGACTTGTTTTTTTTTGTTATTTAATATTAATTTAACATATTTTTTTAGGGTTTCATTATTTAAAAATCAACTTAGGGTTTTTAGTTAATTTCTTTTCCTAATTAAAAATAATTAGGTCGTTTAGTTTTTATTTTAACTAATAAATCTTTTTTCCTGGTCAAAATTAAGTAGTGTTTAGGATAATTATCAAAACTCTTTTTCATAAAAAACGATCACAAGACAATTTTTCCATCTCTTTCTCATTTTACAATCTTTGCGTGCTCTTATACTTTCGCCTTAGTTTTTCACTATCATGTAATTGCTACGGTTTATAATGGTTTTAATTAGGGTTTACTGTTCCCCCCTGATTTTATGGTTTTGTACCCCCTTCCCCGAAGCCCTGTAATAGTTTAGGTTTACTTTCCGCAATTTACTGCTTTTCTTATTACTGTAGTAACTAGGCATGTATGGCAAGATCTAAAACAAACAGTTAGATAACCCTAATCAAGATAAAATAACTAAATTGAATCACTATTCACACACACACCTCTAGGGTTACCTCACTTGTTACCTTCGGAAACACAGTCATGTCCCTCGAACGTGGGGACACTTTAGCGAAGTCCCTCTGATACAAAATATCATAGTCCCTCAATGACCCATTCGATGTTGCCTTTGGTAAATGATCTTAGTCCCTTACGATGAATTGCTAAAGTGCCCCTACAAGTTGCCTTTAAGATTGTATGATGACCCGCGCCTGTCCCTTCACATCCAACGATAGGGCTTCCTACTAACTAATGGTAGGACAACACTATCTAAGAAAAAGGAAAATAACACGAAAGACATTTGAGTAGGTAGATAGCTCGTAATCGCTTCCTCACAACAAAACATATTTTTCACAAACACTTTCTCTGAAATATTTTCAAAAACAAACACTTTGTACGCATTCTTAACTGATACAAGAATCATTACAAAGTTGTCGTACTTAGGCATTTTTTCAAAATATTTTCAAAACACATCAGAAAGCGTTTTCAAACAAAAGTGAGCTAGCGATTAAGAAATCGTAGATAACTACGGATGAAAAGGATTCTAACACCTTCCCTTTCATAACCTACACCCCGAACTCAGAAAATTCTCAAAGGTATTTCTTGTTCTTTTCACCCCTTCCTTATTGGATAAAGGAAAAGTCGGTGACAACTCTTGCCATCCGCAACATTTGCGATAAAACGCAGAACCAAGTCAGTTCTTCAACCATATTACACTATGTCATCCCTTTGTCCAACCGGGTTCTACACACTTTACCGATATGACGCTTAACACATTATTGAGCTTGGTTTTAAAGTCATTACTACTCATAGAAAATCAGAACATTCCTCGATCAATTTTCCTTCAGAACTTATTTCATCAACCACCTTTGGAAGAGCCTTTATGAGTGGACTTGAGATGAACCTCAAGTATCTTTGGCAACTTTAATACGCTTGTTGAAGTTGTCTTCCAAGTATCACAACATCATAGGATAAACCCTCAGAGGAGACCAGATCATAATGTTTTTCCCTTATTGGTATACCAAGAACATGCTTTTCTAAAGCCTTAACACTAGAGACACAAGGAATTACCAGAGGTATTACATCAGATACATAAGCAGTCAAACACAAATCAAAAAATCCTCAGCACCCTTTCAGGCACAAAAGGAACTTAGCACACAAACACTACAATCCAGGTGACAACAGAATAACAAAGGTTTTAAAATAAATCAAACACACACATCAGAATCACATCAGCTCACAACCAAAGCAATATGTCTGACAACATCAGACATGACCATCACTAACCCTATCACACATAATCAATACTACCCCTTAAGAGACCACCCAAACAACAATATGAATTATCCAAGTTCACACATCAGTCAAGATTTCATAACATTTGGTAAGACATCATGCACACATGTATCACACCATCAACAGTAGCAACAAAAATATACTATAGCACTGGGAACAAGACAAACTTGATCATCTTCAGGTGGTTTTCCATATCTTGCCCCTATCAGATAATCTATTGCACTCCTTGATTTTTTCACATGTTATCACCTCAGAATATGTCTTCTTCAAATCAGCCTTCTACAAAGATCTTTTGTTCACAAATCCTCCTTCCTTGTCCATTGTACCTGAAAGTATCTTCCCTGAATCTCACTCAGAGACAGAGCAGGATGTATGCTCTGATACCAATTGAAGTCATAGTATTCAGATCACAGATGTCCTAAGAGATGTCGAGACACTGTAATCTAACTTCAACACAATAAACAATATAACACAATAAAATAGTGCAAAGAGTAATCAACATACGGAATTGTTAACCCAATTTGGTGTACAACAACTACTCTAAAGGCTACCATTCCAGGAAGGAAATCTACTAAATACTTTCAATTGAAAGCTAAACTCTCCAATTTGCAACTTCTCACTTAATCACTACCCGTGCTATATTTTTACCTAAGACTCACCTAGGTATGAGACCCATCTCACTTCCCTGACAGTCACAAACAATGACAAGAACACAATTCAAACGAGTTAGAAGACAAACTTCACAAACAAACAATCACTTTATACTTAAAAGCTTAAGAGTGATTGACAATCAAAAAGGAGACATCCTCTAATAAAGATAATACAATCTTGCTTAAAAGCTTATGAGTGATTCACAATTATAACTCAACTAACAGTCCAACTCAAGTAACAAATAATACAGAAGTAGCTCACAAACAATAAACAGACGAAGCCCTAAAGATTAATAATTTTACAACTCTGGCTCATATCTTCTTTAGGTATAGAGTCTTCCTTTTATAACCTTTTTCTGGGCTGGATTAGGCTTCAAAAACACAGCAAGGAGACTGCACAAAGTCTGCTAAAACTCCTCCATGAAAATATGACTTCAATCATTAGTTTCCTAAATTATCTTCATAATTAGAAACTAAGAATACTCCTTGAATTAAACTTAAATCTCTTAATCCTTAAACTGAGTGCCATGTAGGATATCATAATATTCTTAGAATTTTCTTCATATGTAACAAACTAACAGAATCTAAAAGTCCAGCTGTAACAGACATGATATTGAATGATTATGCATAGGACATCTTGTTCAACATGTTTTCTCTGCAAGTTAGAACATCCTATTTAACATGTTGCTGCCTAATTTGTTTTACTAAAATTAATTTCAATCATAAAAATAGAGAATTAAGGATTCCTATAAGTAAACCAGACAATAATTATATATACAAAATACATTGAGGTCAAGCAAAACAATGCAGCCTGATAAACTCCTGAGATGCATCTCTGGATTCTGAAAATAAATATGTTCGAAATTTTCGGAGATGCATCTCCGTAACATTCTACAACTCAGATGACCGTTAATGGATGAACTATTGTCCATGCCAAAATTCAAAATAATGCATTGATCATTAAAACTATCTATGAAACACAATGCTCTTATAAATGACATATCTAAACTACCTATTACATAGTCTAATGTTCAATTTATATATATATATATATATATATATATAT